>KN191444.1:661820-771763 GCA_000164785.2 Choloepus hoffmanni | reverse complement strand
GATCAGACACCCAGGGGAGTGAATCTCCATGGCAACGTGGAATACGACTCCCGGGGAGGAATGTAGACCTGGCATCGTGGGACAGAGAACATCTTCTTGACCAAAAGGGGGATGTGAAAGGAAATGAAATAAGCTTCATTGGCAGAGAGATTCCAAAAGGAGCCGAGAGGTCACTCTGGTGGGCACTCTTATGCACACTTTAGACAACCCTTTTTAGGGTCTAAAGAATTGGGGTAGCTGGTGGTGGATACCTGAAACTATCAAACTACAACCCAGAACCCATGAATCTCGAAGACACTTGTTTAAAAATGTAGCTTATGAGGGGTGACAATGGGATTGGGAAAGCCATAAGGACCACACTCCACTTTGTCTAGTTTATGGATGGATGAGTAGAAAAATAGGGGAAGGAAACAAACAGACAAAGGTACCCAGTGTTCTTTTTTACTTCAGTTGCTCTTTTTCACTCTAATTATTATTCTTGTTATTTTTGTGTGTGTGCTAATGAAGGTGCCAGGGATTGATTTGGGTGATGAATGTACCACTATGTAATGTTACTGTAAACAATCGAAAGTACGATTTGTTTTGTATGACTGTATGTTATGTGAATATATCTCAATAAAATGAAGGAAAAAAAAAAAAGAAAAAAAATCCAAAAGACAATATGGTAGATGGTAGCACAGTATTGTAAGTAGCCTGAATAAAGTTGAGTGTGAGTAGGTTTAGAAGAGGAAAGCTAGGGGCATGTATGACACCAGAAGGAAAGAGAGAGATAAGGACTGAGACTGTATAATAGCAAAAGTTAGAGTTGACAGTGATAACAATTAAATGTATAAATATAAGAGTGTTTTTATATGAAGGTGAACAAATGTATGTCAACATAGCTAGGTATTAAAAATAGGATAGTTTATGGAAAAATACAATCAATGCAGATTAACATCTATAGCTAACAGTAACATTAGTAATATACATCCATAAAATATAACAAAGGCACTATACAGAAGCTAAATGTCAATAAGAGATGGCTATAAGGGAGGAATATGGGATTCTTTGTGTTGTTGTTGTCTCTCCTTTTTATCTATTTTATTTTATTTTCATATTTTGTATTCATTTTTTAATCTTCTTTTTTTGGAAAAAATGGAAATGTCCTCATTTAGATTGTGGTCATGAAGGTATAGCTATGTGATTATACAAAGAACCATTTTTTTGTTTAATTAGTATGGATTTTATAGTGTGTGAATAAAACTGTTTAAAACATAAAAAAGATACAAGGGCTGGATAAAATGTGGGGAGAGAGATGTACCTATTCACTATTGTTGGGGAAGTAGAATGGTGAAGCCCATCTAGAGGGCAGTGTGAGGATTCCCCAGGAGGCAAAGTATAGGGATCCACATGATCCTGCAACTCTGTTATGAGGTATACACTTGGAAAACTGAAAACAGGGTCACAAATGTACATTAGTACATTGGTATTTTTGGCAGCAGTATTCATGGTTTGCAATTGTGGAAGAGTCCTAGGGGTATATCAACTAATGAATGGAAAGGCAAACTGTGGGGTATGCTTACAATGGAATATTGAGTGGCTGGAAGAAGGAATGAAGTTGTGAGGCCTGCAATAGATAAATTACATTTGAGGACATTATGATGAGTGAAATGAGCCAAGAAGAAAAAAAAGACTAATATTATAACACCTCAGTATTTTGGACTAATTATAATGTGCAAACTCTGAGAATTGAATTTGAGAGCATAGATTATCAGGGAAAGGCTTATTGTAAAGCTTCCTGGATTGTAAGCTCTTACAGCAGTCACATCTATTCTTGAGTTGTTATGGCTATTTCTAAATTCTGAGATGTTGTGCTTTCTATGTTTAACCTGGTCATTCCTTGATATCTGTGTGACAACTGAGACTCAGAAATAGAGTTCTGCAACTATGAAAGTCAGTATTACAACATACAGTAACTTAAAAAAGCTGAAAATGAGATCAGATATCAATTAGAGATAATAATGAAGCTGATCTGGTTATGTCTAAGGCAAATAAGACTAAAGGATAAAGGACAATGTTCATTGTATTTTAAAACTTCAACTTCTGTGTGACAGACCAAAGGAAGAGATGTTTATTTGGTGCAAAAATTATCTTTTCTGTAGCACACTATCTAATTTAACTGTTATGGTCAGTTTATTTGAACACCATAATTACATGGAACAATGAATAGGGAGTAAGATCTTGTTGGTTTGTATAGGTCATTGAGATGCCTTGATACATCCCAGAGTAACTTGGGCAGAGAATAAAAAAGATTTCTACAGCCTCCTTGAGGAACTGGGGAAAAAATATGGAAATATTAAACTTCCCCACCTGGGGAATTCCTGATATTCCTGTAAGCATTGGGAACTACCAATTTAATAGGCCAAGCACTCAATCTTAGGGCTTTCCCTTATGAAACATATTCCTGCAAAGAAGCAGCCAAGCCTCTTATAATTATGCCTAAGAATCACCCCTGAGAACCTTTTTTTTTGCTCAGATGTGGCCTCTCTCTCTAAGCCAACTCTGCAGGTAAAATCACTGATTTCCCCCCTGTGTGGGACATGATTCCCTGGGATGTAAGTCTCCCAGGCAACATCAGGCAAGACTCCTGGGAAGATCCTGGACCTGACATCATGGGATTAAGAAAGTCTTCTTGTACCAAGACAGAGAAGAGAAATAAAAAAAAAAAAAGGAATTAAGGATTCAGTGGCTAAGACATTTCAAATAGAGTTAAGATGTCATCCTGGAGGTTATTCTTTAATTATTCTAGACGACCTATAATATGAATAATGTGAATCAGAATATTTAATTAAAAGAAATTGTATGTTGATTAAAATAATAGTTTTTAAATGTCTGGAAGGAAGAAGGAATTTACTAAATAGATGTCATTGCTGTCATTTTCCAGAAAGAAATAAATGCTCATGGTTATTAAACCATGCATAATATTTCAAGCTGTGTTAGTCCATTTTCACTATTACCTCATTTAAAGCAAATTTTCATTTAGTTCTTATGTAGTTGTGTTTGTCAGTTTGGTTGTATTTGGTCTATCTTAGAGCTGTATACTTGTTATTTATTATTTTACTTATTAATTAATTAATTTTAAAAATTGTTTTTTATTTAGCTCACCATTTCACCCTGTATTTATCTCTTTCCATATTTTCATTCCATCCTCCAAGTATTTAACTTCTAGATATTTGTAAATATTACTTTCTGTGTTCATTCTATGCAATGAATAAATGTTATTTATCCTAGTGTCTTAAAGAACTGACTTACCCTTCATATTAAAATGGGGTCTAATATATGAAAAAACATACATGACTCTAATTTTTATTTAATTGTTCTTTTAATTTTTGGTGGGTTTCTAACATTGAAACATATCTGTAGTTCCCAAATATTGTTACCCAAAACAATGTTTTAAAAAAACATGATCACCATAAATGGAACACAAAACTGTTTAAATTATAATTATTATTAATTACTTCTCCCTGGCTTATCTGTAGTTGTTTCAATGATCAGAAATGAAGGATACCAAACCTATGCTCACAAAATTGTTGGGATTCCATCCTCCAAAGGACCTGGACAAATATAAACAAAATATCAGGAAACAAAAGAGAAAAGAGCCTGGGTTTCCTTTCAACACCAGGTAGATGTCATGTTTACATGTTTTAACAAAGGGATTACAAATGCCTTCTCTGGTTTTAAAACACAGCAATTCTCAATATATACTAAGAAAAGAGTAAAAAAATCAATCATCTGCTGGAAATCCATTCCAATTATTGAAATACGTGAAATAAAATTAGTCAATTGCCAGCATTAACTTGCCCTTTGAAATAATTCATGGAATTATTCCTTATTTTCTTCATCAAGGTATAGGAAAAGCTTCATATTTCAACTTAGGTAAATTCCAAAAAGAAGGTTATTTAAATAAATATGTTAATCTCTAACATGGATTGTTATAAACTGATGAATGTCAAAAATTAAGGAAATAAGCAGAGATTTATTTGGCTCTGTTACCAAATGATTTTTATCATAATTGATTTTGCTAAAATGATTTTATCATTTTAAATGATTTTTTATCATAATTAATTTCATAACAAAAGAATATAATGGGATGAAAGGCAATACAGACAAAAATACTATTTATTAAATAAAAATAAAAATAAAAATATAAAACTTGCAAAACAAGAAGAAACTCATTGTCAAAGTAACACATTGGTTTGCCAATAAACAGAAACCAATGAAGCAAGGCAAACTAAACAAAACAAAAAAAAAGACAAAACACACGCAAAACACTCTCACACACAAAAGCACACAAACACACACACTTAGTTTTATCAAAAATATTTGCCCAATGTCTGAAAAGATAGTCTAGTCTCCAGTTATTGGATTTTTTTTTACTTTGAATATATAATTAATGTTTAGAGGGTACCTATGCTAGGCCATGCAATTTTCACTTATTTTCTTATTTAATTCTTACATTTACCCCTTGACGAAAGTTTATAGGTGAAACTAATAAGAAACTAATAAAAAATCACAACTTAAGGTGGTAGAAAGTGGCTAGTCATTCCTTTTGTACCTCTGCCAGATTTAGTAAAATGGACATGATAAAAGCTATCTTGTAGCATTGTTTACAGAATTTGAATTCATATAAACCAGCTTATTTTACCTCATAGTAAGATGTAGAAAATTTGGTCCATGTTTTTTCTGACTATTCAATGCCAGGGGAATCTTATTCCTAAATTATGGATTTTGAATTACTATATTCATTAATGTTCAGTGAAAATAGATTCAATTATCAAATTAATTTTGACAATCATCTATAGTACTTACCCTTTTCTGAAACTCACAAAGCTAAGTAGCTTATTATGTGGTCTTAAAAGCTCTGCCATGAAAAAAGTCTATCTAAAACATTATAAAATCAAGTTATATAGCATAGTGTATCAGAACTTTGCTTTTCTTGTATTTGGGGTTACTTGATAAAGCCTAACATAAAATCAATGTAATGATTTAACTTTTCCTGGATTAAATGCCAAAGGTCAATTCAAACATGATCTATAGTGTAGTAAGCATAGACAGTGTCCCTAAAATTAGATCTGAGCCCTTTTGACTATAGGGAATTACAATATATTGAGTGTTTTCTGATTTGAAATTAATAAATCAAGACACTATAAAAAATCTGATATGAATAAATCCAAGCCATTGAATAATAAATGCTATAGGAGATCACAGGAAGAAATGACAAATCTTGGTTTGAATTGCAAAGAATGACTTCTGGAGCAAGTGAGTTCTGGCAAATAAGTAATTTTGTTATAAATGAAATCTTCAATATAAAAATCTTTGTATGATATATTACACAGAGTAATTTTTTTCTGGGATCTCAAAAAAGTTACCTGTTAAATATTGATTTCTCTGATAAAGAATGTTCTTCCTCAAATTATGAGGTCCTGGCCTTGTGTTCTAGAATCTGGAATAAACAGATATTCAGGATCCATCCCCTGAACTCTCTCTACTATGCAAACATCCCTATTTGCAACATCCAGGGGAATTTAAATTTCTCCAGGGATTCTTTTCCGATGCATAAGACCAATTTGCTCTGGTGAGACTTTTATCCAATTAAGGTTTTGAATCAGGCTAACTTTTCATACTTGTGAGAATTTAGTGTGTTGTAGAGTATTATTTAGAACAACTAAAACCAGGCAGTCTCTAAAGATGCTAGTAGATTGAATTCATACATTGAACTTGTACTACACAGTTATATTCTTTACCCTCTTCTTCCCTGCAGATCCTTCATAGGGAAGTCACATAAATGGCTGACAGAAATTTCACTGTGGTAACAGAATTCATCCTCCTAGGGCTGACTGAAAACCCTGACCTGAATGCTGTCCTTTTTGTGCTCTTTCTCTTGATCTAAGTCATCACTGTGGTGGGAAATCTTTGCATTATCACAATAATTCTGGCTAGTGCTCAATTCCATTCCCCCAAGTACTTTTTCCATACTCAGTTTGTTTCCTGGATTTCTGCTGTTCTTCAGCCTTTATTCCAAAAGTGTTGGTGAACTTCTTGGCAGGACAGGAAATCATCTCCTCTGAGGGGTGCCTCCTTCATTATTTATTTGCCAACATATTCCTGACAATTCAGGGCTTCCTCCTGGCCACCATGGCATATGATTGGTATGTTGCAGTTTGCTGCCCACTGCACTATGTATGTCTCATGACCCCCATGTTCTGCATCCACCTGGTGACTGCTTCCTACCTACTAGGTTGTGCCAACTCACTCACCCACCTGACTGGCTTGCTTGGTCTGTCCTTCTGTTGACCCAATAGCTTTAACTGTTATTTTGGTGATTTCCCATTGCTGTTTCAACTCTCTTGTTCTGATATCCAACTCAGTGAGTTTTTATTTATTTTCCACTCTTGAGTGACTTCAGTGGTTACCTTTCTGATAGTGGTTTGTTCCTACCTTGATATCCTTCTCAATGACTTGAAGTTACACTCTGCAAGAGGCTGATGTAGAGCCTTCTCCACGTGTGGCTCTCACCTGATGGTGGTGACTCTCTTCTACAGGAAAATGATATTTACTTATCTTCGAATAAGTTCCAACTCCCCACAGGATACAGCAAAATTCCTATCCATGTTTTATACCCAGTTGCTGCCAAAACTAAATTTTCTGATATATGATGTGAGAAACAAAAAGGCCAAAGAATCAATGAAAAGAATTTTTAAGAAAGAAATGTTTCCCCAGCAGACATGAATTTTCAAGGAGAAACTTATTTAAGGTATATGTAATGGCATTGCAGGTAGGTTCATTGTTCAAACACCTATGGGACCTATAAGTGAAAAAAAGCAAGGTATTTTCAAAGCAGCTTTGAAAAAAAATATGTGTATGTGTTAGTGTGTGAAAGTGCATCCTAATTATTATTTTGAATCCCTACTAACTTCCTATATAATCAGTTAATACAATCCTACACTGGATTCATTAGTTATAAAATATGATTGTTAAGATTGGCAAAAGAATATTGAAAAACTAATGGGCAGACAATCACACAGACACAGCACACAGACATAACTGGGGGAGAATTGGTTATGGAGAGTGAATTCAATCTTTCTTCTACACAACTTTCCAAGAGCTGAACCATTTTACAGATAAGTAAACAAAAGAGTTAAAAACTGATCCAAGATCAGACAACATGAACATTCTAGAGCTAGAATTCAAACCTGCATATAATCATATAAAGGTATACAGGTCTTCTCTCCATTTTACAGAAATAAACAGAACTTCCTGGATTTCTTCAGTGTGCCATATTTGTTTCGAACTGTGAAAATTAGAATATTTAATTAACAAATTATTCCGCAGACAAAGAAGAGTATTTTAGTATAGCAACTTTGCCTGTTCCAATTCATTAATGGAAATAAAAAAAAACAATGAAAACTTATTCTATTCAAAAATACAGTGAGATTCATAAAAAATAGCCTTCAGGGACTTTAACAAAATATTATAAACTCCTAGAACAAGTGCAACAGATTGAAAATGCTGATAGCTTTTTTTAAAACTCAAAATGATGATAAGGACCTTATATTGCTTATTTTCACCCACAATTCCCATAATTCCACATGATATTTGTTATTCTGCTTGCTAAGCCATGCATCAGAGATTCATTCCAGAACCACAGTCGTCACTCCAATTGTTAGAAGAGCAAACTGCCATTGTTAAATGACAACTTTGCTATACATAATAACCAATGATTTTGGGTTTGTGGAAAAAAATGTATATTTCTACCAAATGGAACAATGTTTAGTGCATAGCACTCTCTGTAAAGGTCTGTGGCATTTTTCTTGTTGCCTAGCAATTAAATTCATGTAAATGTGTAACAAAATAAGTTAAAGCACATCTTATTTCGTTGTTTCTATACAGCCATGATTTTCTTCATGAATAATCCCATTTGTCAAATATTTCAGTCACATGTCCCCACATCAGCATATACATGTAATGTGATAGACAATGATTACTATAACCAAGGTTTCAAAAGAGAAACCATAACTCTCTATGAAGATCCTTATGCCTGAAGTGGGGTCCCTTTCCCTTAATCCCAAAACATCTGAAAAGCAACAGTGTTGTGTAAACAGATTAGGCCATGAGGAGGGGGGAGTGAGACTGGGCCTGTACCAGTTAAAGGAAGCAAACTTTACCATTTAGGGGAGGCAAAGCTGTGGTTGCACGCATCAGCCAAGTGTAACCCTTTTAACAATAACTGCTCCAGGTCCAAGTGAAACTTTTTGTAACCCTTTAATAATCAATAGCTGCTCCAGGTCCAAGTGAAACTCTTTGTGAAATTGTTTTTGTAAAATTGTTTTTTATGATCAATAACTGCTCCAGCTCCAAGTGAAATTCTTTGTGAAATTGTTTTTTGTGATCAAGAGCTAAACTGCCAACTCTGCTTCTGTTAGAATAGCTTGCTTGCGTTTCTAGGATATGGTTTCTGTCTATATAAGGCACCAGCGCACACAGGTTGCAGCTGCTGCTTACTGAACTCCCTGCGCGGAGTGACAGGTGGCAGTCGCCGGCTGGCTAAATAAAAGGCTCTTTAAATTCTGTTTGGCTGTCTCATACTTTAACTTGCGGGCACCATAACAATGCCATGGCATAGCAGCTTTCTGAAATATTGCTCATAATCACAAACTAATGTTTATACCTTGATTGGCTCTATCAAGGTATCCATGTTCTGGTATTATATACTTATTATTTTACATTTTGGCAAAGTAAATTATAGCATAATAATATTTATATACAAGTCTCCATTTTTTAATTTTTAAATTTTAATACATTACTAATTGTGCCAATTTAGGTGTATTATGTCCCCCAAAATGCCATGTTCTTTAATGCAATCTTGTGGGGACAGATATATTAGTGTTGATTAGGTTGGAATCCTTTAATTGAGTGTTTCCATAGAGATGTGACCCAATCAACTGTGGGCAGGATCTTTGGTTGGATAATTTCTATGGAGGTGTTGCCAAACCCATTTAGGGTGGGTCTTAATTGAATCACTGGAATTCTATAAAAGTGTTCACAGATAGAAGGAGGTGCTGCAGCCAAGAGAGACACTTTGAAGAATACACTTCAAAGAACACAGTGTTCTTTGAAGAACACTTTGAAGAGCTGAAAGTGGAGCTGGAGCACAACTTGGGATCAGCAGTCATCAGCCACATGCTTCCCAGCTAACAGAGGCTTTCCAGACACCTTTGGTCTTCCTTCAGTGAAGGTATACTTCTGTTGATGCCTTCATTTGGACATTTTTATGGCCTTCAGACTCTAACTTTGTAACCAAATTAACCCCTTTTGAAATGCCAATCCATTTCTGATATTTTCCAAAATGGCAGTATTACAAAACCAGAACACTAATAATCTATTAATCCTAATAATCTTAATCACATATAAACAAGTTCATTGTGATACTTTGGCAAATTACTTTCCTAAAGACTTATATAAAACCTAAACACTTTAGCATTACAATGATTATGTTTACTTATGAGTTTAGTTATTATATTGTAATAGATATAAATAATGAATATGCTATATAATAAAATTTCAAGAAGGAGAAAAAATCAAAGCAAAGTGAAAATTAATGAAGACATGAAGAATGATCTTGTTCTTCTTTCCCTAAATTATCCATTAACAGCATCAGGAACAAATCAAGGGCTTATGGTTTCTCTGTTTTTTTTTTCCTAAAAACCAGATTGAGGATCATGATCATTGAACCAAATTCTGTGTTACAATCACTCAAATAGATGTACATTAAATAAAACTGACTCAGATATCTGTAAATATCTTATTCTAGCTATAAATTGCTAGGATGAATTCTCCCAATGTTTTTAGCCTCTTAAAGGACAACAAACATCAACATTTAGACCTAGCAAGATCTTACGTTACAAAGACAGTTTCACCAGCAATGACATACCCCTATATGGAGCACTGGCCAAAGTGTGTTTCATCTGCTCCAGAACTGTGTGACCACCTTGTTTCTGAAAACATTTTCATAATTTTTTAATTAAACCAATAATTTAATCTAACTTTACAGCTATAGAGCTTAGCTCTATAGCTAATCTCAAGAGATGTGCTTGAATTGGGGGGCTAATAAAAGCTTTTGTTAACATTGCCATGCTGACAATAAAAGAAAAGTAATAATAGAAATTTACTTTGTATGATAAGGTGCTGGTGTTCTGCTTTATTCCAGTGTGGTTAAACAGTCCTCAATAAACATGTGTAGTTACATATTTAACATGCCCTAGTTTGTTTAAGCTCTTTTTTCAGAGAAAATCAACAAGAAAATAAAAAAATATCCTTTGAAAGAACCTCAGAGTTGAATATTTAGGGCACAAATTAAAATTGTGTCGTTATTGGAGAAAAGTCATGGAGAGAAGGATTAAATTTGTTTTAAATGGTTTCAAGGGATAGAAATTATGAATTTAATTTTTTAATCAAATGCATTTGAAAGTCAAAGTAATATATCATTAATAATATCATCACTACTTAGACACAAGGGGGAAATAATTTTTCACTCAATATAATAAGGCTTACAATACATAATAACCCAAGGTCAAGTGGGATAATATGAAAGACAAAGATCCCTGTTACTGGAAGATACAAGCAAAATGTGAACAAATCAATGAGATTTTATAGAGAGGAGTTTGCATATCAGACAGATGTTTGTGTCCTCAGAGTATCACTCTAACAATAAGGGATCCTACTGGTGGCTTTAAAATAGACTTTAAATTATGAAATGAAAAAATCTGTAATAGGACCTTTTTTTCTGCTGTGTTCTTCCAGCATCAAAGAAATTTAGATTTGAATGGGACCTTATGATCTGTCTGCTCCTAATGAAAAAAACAATCTTGAAGAAAAAAGTTATTTGCATTAGACCTCATCACTCATCAAGTAAGTAGTGTCATCCTGAGTTTTTACCCAGTACCCTTTTGCTGCACATACAGTGTGCCAGTTTGAATGTATTATGTCCCCCAAATGCCATTATCTTTGATGCAATCTTGTGTGGGCAAACCTATCAGTGTTAATTAGATTGTAATTCTTTGTTTCCATGGAGATGTGCCCCACTCAACTGTGGGTGATGACTCTGATTGGATAATTTCCATGGAGGTGTTGGCCCACCCATTCAGGGTGGGTCTAAATTAAATCACTGAAGCCATATAAATAAGCTGGAAAACAGAAGGAACTGAGTGGAGCTGAGAGTGACATTTTGAAGAGGAGCTACAGTCAAGAGAGATACTTTGAAGAAAGCACAGGAGCTGCACATGAGAGACAGTTTGAAGATGGCCATTGAAAGCAGACTCTTGCTCCTTGAGAAGCTAAGAAAGGACAAATACCCCAAGTGAAACTAAGAGTGACATTTTTGAGGAATGGCAGCCTAGAGAGGAACATCCTGGGAGAAAGCCATTTTGAAATCAGAACTTTGGAGCAGATGCCAGCCATGTGCCTTCCCAGGTAACTGAGGTTTTCTGGACACCATTGGCCATCCTCTAGTGAAGATACTCAATTGATGATTTGTTATCTGGGACACTTTATGGCTTAAGACTGTAACTGTGTAACCAAATAAACCCCCTTTTTTATAAAAGCCAATCCATCTCTGATGTCTTGCATTCTGGCAGCATTAGCAAACTAAAACATACAGTTACACAGTAATTTGTTCCTCAAGCCAATTGCAGTAACTAATAATGTCTGAGTAGAGATATATTCATAATTTTGTTGAAACTTTGAGCATTTTAAATTCCAAAGAAATATGCATATATTCAATCCAAGAAAAACAATTCTCTTACTCAAACTCAATTTTCTAAAACAAAATCACCATTGCCCCTGCTCCCAATTTCTATAATTTTGCCTGGATAATAGTCTTTCTATACACTCAGACACATAAATGAGTACAAGCAAGTCTCCTTGGATTGGCTTCTTTTATTTTTTCAATATATATATATTAAATTAGGTCATGTTGATTGATTCTGTTTCCCAAATACCCTTCATCCTCTGCTCTATTAACTATCACTGCTGCTGCCTTACTCCAGGAACTCATATTCTTGAACCTTAAATATTGAAATAGACTTCTATTCTGTTTCATTGTCATTCTTTAATGTAAAGCCAATTTTACCTTAGAAGAAAGTTGATAATCCTAACATTTTCTTTAATACCACACTTTGTTTAAACATTTCCTCTAGAATATCATTCTCAAAGACCTCTCACTCAAGATTTTCTTTATAATTTCCTTGAGGAAATTTGGATACTTCCTCCATTGTTCTACCTCTGCACCTTGCATTGTACAGATGGATTGCAAACTTTTGTTTTCACATATAACTCCTCTTCTAGGTCTGTCACTCATGTAAGGAAAAGACTGTATCTTATTTAACTTCATAGTCCCAAATTTACTGGAAAAATGATTGTCCTAAGGTAGCATATAGTAGACGTTCAATTCTTGTTGGTTTAATAAATCATGATTTAATTATTTAACAAGATTGTTTTCTTACCTATTGTACCTTAGCATATTTGTTATTGAAATATTATTAAGTAAGTAAAATAATCAACAAATATTTAGAAATTTTACCATCTATCACAGTAAAAAAAATTCTGATCTTGGAGAATAAGATTTTCCCTCACTATTTACAGGTAATGATATATAAATATTAAAGAAAGATAGAAGTTGATATTCTTCATTCATTCTTGACATGGGTGATAATATAATTTTAACATACATTTACACCATGAAATCAGTGAGTAGGAAATCTCACTTCTCCTGAATAAATGGATTTCTGGCAAGCCCACTTGGAGGCAGTAGTTTCCTGAGATTCTCTAACTACATTTTTCCCACATATTTTCACAGTGGTTCAGTGTTTTATAAAATGGCTTTTGTACATACCTACTAATAATATAATTTCTTTTTTCTTTGTGATCAATATTCCAGTATCCAAGACCACACACGTCCCTATCATAATATGACAAGAGTTTTGATCATGGTGATGATAATTTGCAAATAGCAATAATAATAATTAAGAAGAGTATAAAAGGATGGTTAAGAGATCAGCATCTGAAGAAAAGAAGCCTAGGTTTAAATCCAAATTAAACGCTCAATGGACTCTGTTCTGGTTTGCTAAAGCTGACAAAATGCAATATACCAGAAATAGGTTGGATTTTGCAATGTGGATTTATTAACTTACTATTTACAGTTCTTAGGCCATGAAAATGTCCAGTTCAAGGTATCAACAAGATGATGCCTGTACTCTGAAGACAGGCTGCTGGCACATCCAGAACATGTCTTTCATATGGGAAGGTACATGACCTCTTTCTGCTAGTCCTTTTCTTCTGGGTTTTATTGCTTTCAGCTTCTGGTTTCAGTGGCTTCCTCTTTGTTTCCTATTGGCCTTCTCTTAGTTGTCCAGGGCCTTTCTTTCAACTTCTCTGGAACTTTTCTATCTTTTATCCTCTTATAAGGGACACCCATAAGAGTATTGAAACCCTCCCTTGGGCAGGGCTCAACTAAAATAACCTAATCAAAAGTTCCCACCTACAATAGGCCTGCACTCACAAGAATTGATTAAAAGAACATTATCCTTTCTGGGTTACACACAGCCTGTAAACTAACATAGATGCTTTGGGAAGTTATATAAAAATTCTTGACTCAGTTTCTTAGTCAATAAAATGGTATATTATTAGGGCCACCTTCATGAGCTGTGATAGGATTAAATGATTATATATTTACAGTGCTGAAATCAAGCTTGACACATAATATTTCCAAAGGTTTACAGATTTTCATAATGATGATGATGTATATATATGTAGGTAATGTGTAACTGAAAACTAATATGTAAAGAAATCTAATAAAATCCCTATCATTTTTACATAATTGTCCATTATAGAAATATTTATGATAATCCTTCATATCTCATTTAGTAATGATTTTGGCAGTATTAAAGTTACCATATAACCTTTTATCATTTTTTTATAATTTTTTTAGTGAGATTGTTCACATACAATTTATCCAAAGATCCAAAGTGTACAATTGCCCTTGTTACCATCATATGTTTGTGCATCCATCATCACAATTATTTTTTTCAATTTTTAGAACAATTTCATTACTCCAGAAAAGAAATAAAGACAAAGAAAGAGGAAACTCAAATCTTCCCACACCCCTAAACTCCCCCCCCCAATAATGATTTATAGTATTGGTATGGTACATTTGTTACTGTTGATGAAAGAATGTTACAATGCTAGTAACTGTAGTATATAGTTTGCAATAGGTATAGTTTTTTTCCTATATGCCCCTCTATTTTTAACTTCTTGTTATAGTGTCACACATTTGTTCTCATTCATGAGAGAGATTTCTAATATTTGTACAGTTAATTACAGACATTGTCCACCACAAGAATCACTGTTTTATACATTCCCATGTTTTAACCTCCAACATTCCTTCTGGTGACTTACATGACTCTGAACTTACCCTTTCCACCACATTCGTACACCATTCAGCACTGTTACCTATTCTCAAAGTGTGCTACCATCACCTCTGTTCATTTCCAAACATTTAAATGGAATCTAGGTGAACATTATGTTCATAGTAAGCAACCGCTCCCCATTCTTTAGCCTCATTCTATATCCTGGCAACTTATATTTCATGTCCATGAGTTTATATATTATAATTAGTTCATATCAGTGAGACCCTGCAATATTTGTCCTTATGTCTCTGTCTTATTTCACTCAATATAGTGCCCTCAAAGTTTCTTCATCAACCCATTTTTAGGATGGTTTTGTTCACACACAATACATTCTATCTTAAGCAAACAATTGATAGTTCCCTGTATAACTATCAATTGTATCTATTGTATTTATGAATTCAACACCATCACCACTATCTGTATAAGGACATCTCCATTTCTCCCACAAAGAAGGAAGAAGAGTCAAAGAAGGTAGAGAGACAAAAGAGAAAGAAAAAAAGAAAGAAAGAAAACAACAACATAACAGCTAGAAAGCACCAAAAGGAAAGATAGCATTAAACTAAAGTATGGTGAAGAATCAGACATCACCAATGCCAAGAATCCCATGTCCTTTCCCCTTGCACCCACACCCTACATGCATTTAGCTTTGGTATATGGCCTTTGTTATATTAAAGAAAGTATAATACAATGTTTCTGTTAATTAGAGTCTCTAGTATGCATTGATTGTATTTCCTCCATCCCACCCTATTTTTAACACCTTGCAATGTTGACATTCATTTGCTCTACCTCATGTAAAAACATATTTGTACCTTTTATTGCAATCATTGAGCACCCTAGATTTCACTGAGTTATACAGTCTAAGTCTCTATCTTTCTTCTTCCTTCTTATGTCCCACATGCTCCTAACCTTCCTCCTTCAACTATATTCAAAGTCATCTTTGTTCAGAGTACCCACATTGCTGTGCTACTATCTCCCAAAATTGTTTTCCAAAAATATCACTCCTGTCTTTACCTTTCTGCCTGTAGTGCTCCCTTTAGTGTTTTCTGTAAAGCAGATATCTTGTTCATAAACTCTGTCATTGTCTGTTTATCAAAGAATACTGAGTTCTCCATATTTGAAGGACAGATTTGCCAGATATAGGATTTTTGGTTGGTGGTATTTCTCTTTCAGTATCTTAAATATATCACCCCACTTCCTTATTGCCACCATGGTTTCTATTGAGAAATCCACATATAGTCTTATCAAGCTTCCTTTGTATGTGATGGATCATTTTTCTCTGGCTGCTTTCAGTATTCTCTCTTTATCTTTGACCTTCAACAATCTGATTATTAAGTGTCTTGGTGTAGGCCTATTCAGATCTATTCTGTTTGGGGTACACTGCACTTCTTGATAAGTAATTTTATCTTTCATAAGAGATGGGAAATTTTCATTGAGTATTTTCTCTATTATTGCTTCTGCCCATTTTCCTTTCTCTTCTCCTTCTGAGACACCCATGACACATACATTCCTTCATTTTGTGCAGTCATTCAGTTCCCAGAAATATTCCTCATATTTTCCCATTCTTTTCTCTGTGCTTTTGTGTGTAGGCTTTCAGATGTCTTGTTCTCCAGTTCTGAGTGTTTTCTTCTGCCTCTTGATATCTGCTGTTGTATTTCTCCATGATATCTTTCATCTCTTTTGTTGTGCCTTTCATTTCCATAGATTCTGGCAGTTGTTTTTTTTTTTTTTTTTTTGAGGTTTCAATTTCTCCCTTATGTTCACCCACTGTTTTCATTATTCATTTCATCTCTTTTGCCATACAATCCCTAAGCTTTTTGAATTGATTTAGCATTAGTTGTTTCAATTCCTGTATGTCAGTTGAAGTGTAAGTTTGTTTCTTTGACTGATCCATAAGTTTGTTTTTCTTGGAGTAGGTTGTAGTTTTCTACTGTCTAGGCATCTATTTCCTTGGTTACCCCAATCAGATTTTCCCAGACCAGAAATGTGCTCAAGTCTAGAAGGAGGCAATCCAGTTTCCCTGAGGGTGTCTTAGATTGATACACCCTGTGAGGCCTCAATTCACTGTGATTTTCTCCCCAGCAGGTGGGGCCTGTCAGCCTGTAGCTCCACACTGGTTTAAGGAAGTGTGGCCTGTGGCTGTTCTCCCACAGGCTCTGTGGTCTTGTTCAGATGGAAGGCAAGTAGCAGAGTTCAGCACCACTTCTATCCTCTTAGGGGAAACACAAACTCTAGGGAAAGGTCATTAGCATTTGAATAATCTCTCTGACTGGGCTAACTCCACCTTTGTGTTAGAGAGCTTGGGAGTGAAAATGGCTGAGGTTTTCTCCACTGAGCCATAAAAGGGACAGAAATCCCCCTTCCAGGCCACTTAATGGCCACCCTCAGTTTCACCTGTCAGCCAGAGACAGCACCTGGTCCTCTGGGCTCCCCCATGCTCCCAGAGAGTTCTTCTGCCTCTCCAAGAACAGTCTTCACCAAAAGCCTTTGTCTGCTTCTTGGGGATTCATAACTTGTATTGGGCAGTCCATGTTTGTTAATTAAAACCCCAGTTGGAGCTCAGATAAGCTATATTTGTTTGCTCAGAGAGTGCTGCTCTCTATCACAGCAAGGCTTTGTAGTTTGGGCTGTGGGGGGAGGGGACTCTTGGCTCAGGATGGCAGTTTTACTTACAGATGTTATGCTGCAATCTCAGGCTTTCCTCCCAATTCAGGTTGGTGTATGATGAGTGGGCAGTCATGTTTGTCCCACCACAGTTTTTCCAGATGATTTACTAGTTGTTCCTCGTTGTTTATTAGTTGTTCCATGGGGACTAAGTAGCTTCCACTCCTCTCTATGCTGCCATCTTCTCACCTTTTATCATTTAGCATTTCATAATCATAATCATACCTTCAATCCACATCATTAAGAAGTCACATATATTTATTTTAGGTTTTGCTTATGCAAGGGGGCCTTGATGGAGAGTGGTTAAAATTCCACCTGAGATCCATTAAATCAAGGGGAATGGCTGCCTTTTCCTAATTGTTCAGGTACCTTATTTTGGCAAATCCGCTTCCCAGAAGGGACACCTTTTTAAACATGTGCACAAATAGGTTATATGTAACTCTGCAGTCTGATTTCCATTGAGAATATATACAAAAATTTCACCAACTATTTCTTCCTGTGGATATTTGTTTTTCTTCTGTATTTCAACTTAATTAATAATTTTCATTGAAAGTTTTTGGGCATAAATTTCTTCCACCTTTTAGATTTTTTTAGTTTTGATTGTTTTCAATTCTAAGCAGTTTTATTAAGATGTATTTACACACCATACAATCCATCCAAATTATAAGATCAATGTTTCACAGTATCATCCCATAGTTTTGCACTCATCATAAACATCAGCTTTAGAATATTTTCATTTCTCAAAAAAAATCTGTTACCCCTTACCCCCTGCTTATATTGACCATAGCATTGGTGTGGTACATTAGTTACTGTTGATGAAATCATATTAAATATTACTGTTTATGATGTTTCATAGTTTACATTAGTTATCATTAGTTACATTTTTCCCATATACCACTCTACTAACTCCTTGTAATAGTGATGTTCATTTGTTCTAGTTCATGAAAGAACATCACCTACCACAGTCCCATTTTTTATCCTCTAGCTTTCCTTCTAGTAACATACACAATTCTAAATTTCTCCTTTCAACAATAATCAAACAGGTAATTCAGTTCTATTAATTACACTCAGCATAATGTGTTACCATCACCTCTATCCATTTACAAACTTTTAATTTCAACATATTTAAAAATCCCATATTATTCTAATATATTTAACTATGCTAATATTTATATATCTATTTTGGTACAGACATAGTTTTTAAGTTATATCACTTAATTTTTTAATTGTGTGCAGCCAATTTATACTGAAATATACAAAAGTGAGTATTATGCATCTCTGAGAATTTCCATGGTGGGTGTATCCCAGGCACATTAAGAAAATACCATGGGGTACTATTAGAGTACAAATCTCAAAAGATGAAAGATGCTAATTGGCCAATTCCTTTATGAGGTGAGTTTGGGATTTAAGAATGATATGCTAGTATAAGACTGCTGAACACACTAAATTTCAGAAGAAAATTCTTTGTCATGTGACTGCTTAGAAAAACACTAAGAAAAGAATGAATCCTGAATACAAATCTAGGTTGGACCTAAAAAAAAATCTATATCTATATCTATATCTAGGCTTTTAATTCTCTAGAAGGCACATTAAGATAAATAATTACAATAGTGAATTTGGATTTTATTTCTACCTTATCAGTGGATGAAAATATACACAATACCCTATACTATCATCAAAAACACTTATAATTTCTTCATCAACACCATAATATTTATAAGGCTGTATTACATAAGAAATAGAAATAGCTAAACATCAACAACAGCAGCAACATCTCTAACAACAACAGTTTTGGATCATTTTACTGGCAATTCGCAGAATTCAGAATTATAGATAAGGCTCAAAGTTAATTTGGTAGAGTTGCACAATATTTTCTTTTTATTGTTATTTGATTGTGAACCTGAAAATAAGAAGGCAGCTGAAAAAGAAAGAGATTTTCTTTGAATTGCAGGTAAATCTAATTTCATCACCGTATTCTTTCCATAACTGTGTGTTTGTATTTAAGCATGTGTTCCCCGTATTGAGAAACTGATTCCTTTTACTTGTCTGCATCTACCAGTGGGCCTTAGGAAAACAGCCTTTTATGACTGGCAAGAGAAAATCCCTTCATTTGGTAAATGCTTGTTAAAGAAATGAAAGAATAAATAGGAATGCTTGTGAACATGAGGACACTGAATGATTAAGTATAATTAATATAGCATCAAGTACCTTTGGATTACTCAAGTAGAGTCTTTTATGTCTGAAACAAACTTGAATTAACTGTATATATGTATTTATTTATCAATTATTTATGTTAAGCTCATTAGGAAAATAAGTTCTCTAATTTATGAGAAATAATATAATGTATTTTTAATCCTATGTTTTCAACATAATGAATCACACTTATCTTACTGTTTTTAGGAATTTTATCTTTGCCTTGAAAACCACTGTTAGGCAATGAATTAGTTATTGCATTATATCATAAATAAACAAGTGTCTTCATTATTTTAAATGCATATCCACAAACTGCTTGATATATATCATAGATTAAGTTGCTTATTCATTTGTAGCTTATCAACAGAGAGAAAGAGCAAGTGATAGAAAGTGTATTAAGGATTTTACTATAAACATAAAACAAGCAGGATATTTCCTCTTATGTTATTATTATTTTTTTTTTTTTACAAAATCTAATAAAGCCCTTTTGAGTCCAAGGAACTTTAAGCTGTGTCCATTTAAGTATTTTTCAGCGTCTAAAATAATCCTGAAAGTAGCAGTTAGGTGTTAAGAAATTAAGGCTGCCACACAAAGTATCATTAAACTCACAATCTATGGAGTTACCTTTCCCAAATGAGCTTTATATTTTCTAAGAGTATTGGAAGTTAATTATTTTAGACCCAGTAGTAGATGGTGGTAAAGGATGGTATGTCTGAGTAGGAAAATCTTGAAATCATTTTGGATGCATAATACTTTAGAAGTGCTACCAGTTTCACAAACTGTGAACTTGGAAATTTTATTAGTGTCTGTCAGTTCTGTAAAAACACTGAAAATCTTGTATAAATTATCAGCAAACTTTAGACCACTAAGTAATTGCTCTCTGTTACTGTCTCATTCTTTGAGTTTAAGTGGGCTCTGATTAGTAGTTCTTCAGACTTGAAAATTTCTCTGAATTTTTTTTGTTGCTATTCAACAGGTAATTCAAAGGCTGAGTTGTAATAAATGGTTGGATCCAACTTCACTAAGGTGACTCTCTTCATTCTCTCTGGATTTACAGATCACCCTGAATTACAAGTCAGCCTTTTCTTGCTGTTCCTCTTCATTTACCTGTTCACTGTTTTGGGGAACCTTGGACTGATCATGTTAATCAGAATTGACTCTCAGCTTCATACACCTATGTACTTTTTCCTTAGCAATTTAGCATTCATTGATACATTTTATTCCTCTACTGTGACACCTAAGACACTTGTCAGTTTCCAATCCAACCATAAAACCATCTCTTTTGTTGGCTGCTTTGTCCAAATGTACTTTTTTGTTGGTTTTCTGTGTAGTGAGTGTTTTCTTCTGGGATCAATGGCCTATGACCGCTACATAGCAATATGCAATCCCTTACTCTATTCAGTAGTCATGTCTCCAAAAGTGTGTAACTGGCTGGGAGTACTGCCATATGCAATAGGCTTCACAAATTCTCTGATATCCATCTGTGTGATAAGTAGTTTAGTGTTCTGTGATTCTAGTATCAATCATTTTTTCTGTGACACCACAGCTCTTTTGGCCCTGTCTTGCATAGATGCATCCATTACAGAGATGGTGATCTTTGTCTTAGCTGGGTTCACTCTGATAAGTCCTCTTCTCATCATCACAGTCACTTACACTGCCATCATCTCTGCCATCCTGAGGATCAAGTCTGCAGCAGGCAGGCAGAAAGCCTTCTCCACCTGTGCATCCCACCTCCTGAGTGTAACCATCTTCTATGGGTCCCTGATTTTCACATATCTACAGCCTGATAACACATCCTCCCTGACCCAGGCACAGGTGGCATCTGTGTTCTATACCATTGTCATTCCAATGCTGAATCCTCTGATCTATAGTCTGAGGAATAAAGATGTGAAAAATGCTTTCCTAAGAGTCATGCATAGAAATCTATTTCTATGACCAATCTAGGCATCTTACAATTAAAACACACCAGGACAGCATTATGCATTAAATTACTCCAACAATTGGGAAAATATTGCAGTAACCACACATGGCATAATATAAATTAAATGATGACTTAGAAACTTGAAATTTGTGATGAGAATTGTAATCTCATTTTTTTGTATTGAACACCAAATCACTATAAGAGGAGGTCATTTAGACACATCAGTTATTCAGAGCATGGTCATATAAAGTAAGTAAAGGGGTGTCTGAGCAGTGCCTGAAATTTATGCTTTTCCACTGATATGTGAGCATGCACCAACAGGTGCAAAATATTGCATTGTTTTTTAATATAGCTAGATGTTCTGTTTTCTTGGCTGTTAGCAAAATGAAAGTAGAAAATTAAGATATTAAGATATGAGGACTACTAAATTTCACTAACACAAGAAATGGCAGCTGATAGACTGAGAGCAAAGCAGGAAACATATAAACCCCAGTGAACAGATTGGGTCAGATGTAAGCACTAATGGGGCCATCAAGTAATATAGAGAATGTTCTTGTTAATTTGGGTTAATTTTGCTAAGACAGTTAAAATTTTGATCATTTATCTGTGTTTTGATATGATTATGATTTCTGATTACATAGAAAAATGAACTGTTTATGAAGTAGAGTATGATCTCCATTAAAAACAGTAGAGTTTAGTGTCCAAGTAACTATACTGTGCCTCTCTGAGGTCAAAGTCCTAATAAACAAATGTAGGGGTGTGTGTGTGTGTAGGTTAATGAAGCACTAGCAGTAGCATATTTCCTCCAGTACTTTAGGAATATACAGAGAGATACTTGTTTTCAAAATTTGGCAGAAAGCCTCTGGTAATAATGAATCTACAGCGTTAAAGGGAAAAAAATATGTCTTTTGGTTACTGGAAGAGAGGAATGCAGTGTTGAATAGCTACTCTTTTGTGTAAACCCAAGATGAGTGAACTCTTCAAGACACTGGTACAAAATCCTTCATTACCTCCTTTACTGTGCATTAGTCATTTGTGGCAATCAGAAGTGTGAGCTGGGGCATCATTTCTAAGATGTATGTTGAAAGGAAACAAAGATTAATTTTATGAGATTCTTTTAAGATAAAATGTGTGTGTATAATATTTCTCTTTTTCCAATGAGACTAAGACTGTTTCCTCCTTGACAGAAGGGATTCCTTATTATTACTTGCTTTCCACAGCATCTAACAAAGTGTCATATATAAAATTTCCAAGTAAATATTGTTTGCATTTTGGTATGTTTGAGGATGTATTTATTTATGCATTAATTTGTACCCACATGCTAATTAATGATAGCTTCTTTGTTTTTCCTAGCTTGTGGGAGCACAGAGATAATTCATTAAGGCCAATGTCTCTATTGTATCAGACTCTGGTAACTAAAGATAGCTTATATAATGACATCTGTGTGTGTGTGTGCATGTATGTGTGTGTGTGTGTGTGTGTGTCTGTGAATATGTGTGTGTTTTCTATTTATATTACAGTGGTCTAACTCCTGCAAGCTTCATTTTGCAATGTAATATTTTATATTATAAATTGTTCTAATTTAGCAGGCACCTTATGAAATGCTATGGCATTATTCTAGGGACCTACTAAGGCTACTATTTATTCATTATTATTTATTAAGTCTATCTATTTTTCCCCTTCCAATATTGTCTGCTTCAGTTTGGTTACTGTGAAGATTTTTCAAAGTCATTACTGAGAATTATTAAACATTATATTTTCTGAATTTTGTTTTCTACCAGGTATTCTCATTTATTTCTTCTACATATAATGTTCATTTAAAAATACTTATATAAAACATCATGATTTCTACAGCATATTTCTATTTATCCTTGTTCTAAATTTTCTGTGTTTTGTTTTTCTGCAATTGCATTGAAACTGTGTTCTTCTATGGATGATTTCAATTAGCATGCACACTTCTATATTTAGCATTAATAAAATTATATATTTAGTTTTCCTTTTAAAATTATTAATGTTTTCTTGCTGTTCTGATTCAAGGAGAAAAAAAAATAACATGCCAGACATAATTTGCCCTTCATAAAATGTAGTAATATATTTTATTTGTCCAAATTCCTAAAATGTTCATATTTACAACTCAGTATTCTTCTTATGCTTGTCTCCAGTATACTTTCCATTCTCTTTTCCAGCTCCATTCTCTGCACTTTGCTTTTAGCCACCAGTAATACCCATCTTTCCAGAATAAGTCATGAATTCCTTTACCACTCTTTGTCTTACTCTTACCTGACTGCCTCTAGGCTCTTGCTCTCTTTCCTACAGATTTTCAAACTCTTAATGTTTAGAACTATGTCCCCAGTGTAAACATTGTGTCTGAAATTTCCCAGATATATTTTTTTCTTTAATATGTTGAGAAAGGGCACTGACTTTAAAACATGTTTGACATATCTGGCTTGAAAATAAAGATAATTGCTTTTGTTCAGTTTAAGATAACTTTTGTATCAACTTAAAATGAATATTTTTATTAAGTAGCTTTATTTCAAAAAGTATTCAATTCTCCTAAAACATACTGTTTAATGAAAATAAAATAAATGGAATGAAGTTAACTTGTTGATATCATGTAGATGCAGTCTCACTCTTAAATCCATACACAACAATTAGAGATCCATTAAAAATGAACTCAAGAATATTAGCTGATAGTTAGAGAAAGTAGTATAGGATAAGTTAGGATTGTGCATAGGAAATTTGCCTTTCAAGTATGGAAGAGGTGAGGAGAGCAGATAGAGCAGCTATCTAAAAATACCTAAAGACAACAGATAAGAAAGAAGATACAAGTATGAAAAATATATTTTAATAAGGAAAATAGAAATATTAATGAAGTAAAATATAAATATATTGTAAAATCTAAGTTTATATTGTTTATATTTATTAAAAGAAGTAATTATTCCTCTGAAAAACAGGTACAAGTGAAACAAAATACCAAATCCAATATAAGGTATTTCTTGCACAATTTTTACTCAGATACAGTGATGCAAATCTTTAGGATAAAAGGACACAAGGTAACTAATTTTATGGAATTCTGTTGTCACTATTTCATTTACCTGAGCCTCACTTTCTCTTGGTATTTTTATGGATCGCCATTTCTTTTAGGTTGCACAAACGTGACCTTATCACTGAAGATTCTCTGAAAATTATTTTTGAGAGAACAATGCCAGCATCTCCTTGCACCCCCTCTACTTAGTTTTTCTCCATAACACTTATCACTGTCAACATACATTTACTTCATTATTTATTCACACACACACACAATAGAATGTCACTCAATGTCACTCTTGTTAGACCTCCTCTCTCTTCCTCAACTGCTCAGCCCCCTTCCTACCCAGGGCCTTTGTATTGGTGTTCTAACCCTCTAGAACACTTTCCTCCCATGTAGCTATAAAACTCACATGCCCTCCTTCAAAGCTTTGGTCAAATGCCAACATTTTTATCAAAGCTTTCCCTGATCACACTATTTCTAGTGGCTTCCTCAAGACCTTGTGCCCAAATGTTTCATCCCCTATTCTATTTTACATTTTATTCTTTTTTTAAAAAGTACTTTTCACCTTCTAGCCTGGCATGTCACTTATTTCTGTATACTTTTCTGTTCCTTCCAGCTAGAACCGAGGTAACAAAGACCTTTTTTTTCTTTTGCTAAATGGTGTAGAGGGCCTGGTACTTTTAAGTTATTTAATAGAATGTATACTGAATAAATGGATAAAATCCAGTGGCATGTTTAAATATGTTCCAGTTTGCTAATGCTGCTGTTATGCAAAATACCAGAAATGGATTGGCTTTTATAAATAGGGTTTATTTGGTTACAAATTTACAGTATGAAGGCCATAAAAATGTCCAAATAAAGGCATCAAGATGAGTACACTTTCATGGAAGGAAAGCAATGGTATCCAGAAAATCTCTGTTATCTGAGAAACCATGTGGCTGGCATCTGCTGATCCCATGTTGTGTTCCAGCCTCTCTTTCAGTTCCTGTGCATTCTTCAAGTTGTTCTTGGGGTGTTTTGTCCTCTCTTAGCTTCTCTGGAGCAAACCCTGGGCTAGCATCACAAAGTGTTAGCAAAAGTCTGCTTTCAATGGCTGTCTCCAATATGTCTCTCTCAGCTGCTTAGCAAAATGTCACTCTCAGTTGCTTTGAGCTCCTTCTGTTTCTGAACTCCTTTATAGGACTCAGGTGATTTAATGAAACCCACCCTGAATGGGTGGGTAACACCTCCATGGAAATTATCTAATCAGAGATCTAACCCACAGTTGATTGAGTCACATTTCCATGGAAACAATCAATAGGTTCCAACCTAATCAACACTAATATATCTGCCCCCACAAGACTGCATTAAAGACCATGGCTTTTTTTGGGATACATAATATAACCAAACCGGCACAGAATATAACTCATCTAGTGTGTATTTCATCCAAGTAAAACACATTTCAGAATATTAATATATGAATAATATAATTGGGAAGGCTAAAATTTCATATCAACATTTGAGCCTTATTTTCTCCATATCTGTATATTGTATATACAGATGTATTGCAATTAATCTATATATTTCAATAAATTTCCATAGTTTAATATAAAGGCACTACATATTCTGACAAAATGCATGTTACTTTAAAATTAATATTTTCAAAATATAAAAGCTGAAAGGTAGTTCAACTTGAAAATTAAATAAAAAAGTATATCTAAAAGTACATCTTAAGTTATTGGTCAAATGGGAAATAAAAATTTGATTCTGGCTATTTATATAATGGATAACAATATAAATAGTCATATCAATGAATATAAGATAAAAGTAAAGTGGTGCTCAGATGAATGATGGAAACATTAAATTCTTGTATTCCTAAACAGGTAACAAAAATAAATAATATGATTAGTTATATGAAGGCAATACAGAAAGAGCAATGAGTTCCATCTAAAAAAGTAGAGGAAATAAAAATGTAGAAACTAAGATAGCATTAATGTATTAGAAAGCCAAACAATTGAATTAAATTTATCAAAAAAGAAAAAACTAGAATCAAAGAACCATTCTTTATTAAACAAACAAAAAAAAAGGAATAATAATCTATGAGGGAGAAAAAAGAGAGAGAAAAAACATCAGAAAAAGGTAGCATGTGCTAGGATATGAAACTATATCAATGTTTAAATCAGAAAAGCTGTAAAATCTCTGGTAAGATGTTGGCTTCTGCCATGACAGAGTAAGTAGCACAGGAATTTCTAAGACATCAGAAATAACTGTAAACCTGGACAAAATTCACACAGCAGTTGCTTTCAGGCATTGAACAAAGACAGCACATGTCAGTTATTTGTGAGACTCTTGAATTTTATGAGTAAACTCTATGTTTTTTCTGTTTTTCTGGACTGTTGAGCAGAAAAGTAAAGACTATAAGTAGAGTATAAAGGTCTGGGCCTGCAGAACTGAACATAAAAATATTGGCATTTTTGGAAGCAGAAGAAGTGGAACATTCAAGACAGGGAACCAAAATGTCTGTATGGAGATTCCCTGTAAGTCCTAGGATGAAAACTGAGCTGCATATTTGCCTAGCCAAGAGATGCTGCTACAAGACTAAAAGCAGAACCTAACTACAGAGATCATGAAGGTCTGGGAGTAGTTGGAGTTATGGCCCAGTCATTATGAAGAATATGACTGGCTCAGGCATGAGGATGAGGCAAAAATATACCATAAATTAGAAGTAAGAACCATGGCCTGGAGTGGAGGACATATCCTAAGATTAAGGAGAAAACCAAATAGATCTTCCTTGACAAAGAATAACATAAATCTGAGAGATTTAAGAGGCACACTCAATTTATTGCATGCCAGAAAAAAAAAACTGAAGAACTTTTAAAGGAAGCAAACATAATCCAAACCCTCTATAATATCATTCACAAAACACAGTATTTAATGAAAATTAATCATAAGACAAAACATGAAAATGTGAATCATAGAAATAAATAAGTTAACAGAAACATCTTTCAAGATGATCCAGAATGGAAAGGCAAAATATCTGAAATGAAAAGTTATCTGGAAGGACTAAACTGCAGATTGGAGGCATAGAGGAATATATCAGTAACCTTGAAGCCAGTTCAATAAAACGTTTTCAAACTGAATAAACTAAGTAAACAAGAACATAGCCTAAGTGTTTCAATAAAAAATATGAAGAAAAAGTGGATGAAATTTTATAAAAATTTGGAGTAAAACATTGATTTACAGATCCAAGAATTTCTGAACAACTGGGGCGGGTTAAATCCAACTCCAACATACACACACACACACACATATACACACACACACAGGCACATCCTCTCAAGCTACAGAAAATTCAAGACACAAAGAAGCACTTAAAAGCAGCCATGTGGAACAGGAAGAATACATCACCTACATGAGAAAAACATATTAATTATTCCAAAGTTCTCATCAGAATCCATAAGACTGGAAGACAAATACAAAATATGAAAAGTGTTGAGAGGCAAAAAAGAAAAATAATTCTAAATCTAGCAAAAAATATTCTTAAAAATCAAGGGTGACATTGAGACATTTAAGATAAACTAAATTTCAGAAAATTCACTGTCAAAATCCTGCAGTACAAGAAAACCCAACAAAAGTTCTTCAGGCTTGAAAAAAAAATTTTAGAAGTAAAATTTTTAGAAGTCATCAGAAACAAAAAATATGCCAAAAGAAATGAAGAGCACCAGACACAGGAAATATTTTTAAATATTTAAGGCAACTGACTGCATACAATAAAAATAATAATATTGTATTTTCAGGTTTGTAATTTATATGAGGGTAAAATAAATCACCCAGTAGGCAGAAATGGCATGGAGTAAATGAAATTAGAATGTTTTAAGGTTCTAACACAGTACGTGAAGTAGTATAATATTAATTTTAAGTAAGAAAATTTAATAGTGTAAATTTTATCACAGAGTAATCATTAGCAATATAATAAAAAGAGGTATGTTTATTTAAATATCCAATAGAGAATAAAATTAGGTAATATATTTTTTATTAACTCAAAAAAACCAGGAGAGAAGGATCAAAGAACCAAAAACAGATGGCATAAATTTAAAATAGCACATCAATAATTATTTTAAATTTAAATGAACTAAACACTCCAACAAAAGACAGAATTGAGACTTAACTAACAAATAAAAACCAATCATGCGATATTTATAAGACATAGGTGAAAAGTGCAAAGATAAATATATATCTTGTGAATATAAGTATATAAAAACTACTGTGACTATATTATCAGACAAAGACAACCCCTATATTACAGAGCTATGATTGGATAGTATAAAAGAACAATAGCACTTATTTATCAGAAAGATATAAAAATCCTTAACAGAGTTTGAGTTTCAAACACATAAATTAAAAATTGACAAGAATAAATGGAGTAATAGAAACTAAAAATAATAATCAAATTGCATAATTGTCAAGGATAAAGTGCTAACTTTTTGTTGTCACCTAGGACAAGGAATTTAAGACCCTTTCTCTTTCTCATTCCTGATATTCTACAAAAATTATTTTACTATTAGAGATGTTCTGTTGGAATCTAGACAATAAAGATCAAGTAATAAAATTTCAAAAGTAATAAAATTAGTTTTTTTAATTATTTCTTCAATTTTTATATTTATTATTTAAAATTGCACTTAATGACTATAAAAATTGATTTCAGCCTTAGGAAGAAAAACTCACTCATGGTGATTTTTCAAGGAGTAAGCAGTACCTTTTAATGTAGCATTAACTTAGAAAATCACCTTTAGACTATCTTTTGGCTTAAACCCAAGATTATCTACTGTCATGTAAATCAATGTTCCAGAATAAACCTCTTTCAGCATCACTAACCTTTTGATGAAAAGAAAAATTGCATTTTCAAAAGTTCATCAAAGATATTATTTTCTAACTTCTTTATCTACACCAACAAATTCTCTCCTGAAATTCTAGACTGTGAGCAGATTTTCCTGTAAGAGTTATTTCTAAACCTATATGAAAGTTTATTTCATTACATTAATTAATGCAAAATTAACAAGACATTTCAATTGGATGTTTACAGAAGTGAGTTTTAGCCACTCAATAGATTAAAAATTATGAGTCCTAGCAATTATTTTTACTTTCTCCTCTCATTTTTCTTTTAATAAAATAAAAGCCCAGTATACTACAATTATTCTTAAAAGTTGCAAAAATAATGTTATAGATTTATAGCAAAAATACATCTTCTGTGTAGAGTTAGATGAAGCTGCCAAACCAGAATAAAGAGACTGCACCATGTTTTCCACTTGATGCCTCAAAAACATCCACTCATCAGCAGGTGCACACTCCTAGTTGGAAGTAAGTGTTGGGGTAGCAATCCAATGCAAAATACATGAAATTGTAGGTTTTATAAAAGGCTAATTTAACTTAAGTCAAGGTTTATTTTAATTATTTACTGACAAGATCAGAACAAGTTAATGAATATACAGCATGATAAAATTATGCAAACATAAGTATACATATCAATAAACATTATATACATGCAGGAAAATAATTGGAAGAAAATCCAGATAATGATTAAAACAGCAATGAGTGATTTTTATTTTCTACTTTGAATTTTATTGTATCCTAGATTTTGTGTAATGAATAATGTTTACTACCATGATAGTATCACACTTTTAAATATAAAAAAATTTCATTGTGAAAACTGTGCTATTCTACCCTGTGGGTTAATAATCTGTATTTTCAGTCACAGAGTAATTATTTCTCTAGAAATACCTTCCCTATTACCCAGTCAAAATATTAGAGTATCACAAGTGAATAGCAAAAAAATCATACAAAAAATTATGTAGCTTTTAAGGGGAAGAAAGCTCTGTTACAAATCTAACATGGATGCATTGGTCCTTAAACTTTTATCCTTGAAATCATTCCAAGCAATCTTCCTGGAAACTGCTTCCAGATGAACCAGTATTACATTTTCAGGAATCCTCAATACAAGAGGTGCTGTGGTATTAGGGTGAAAGGCAAGGGATATTCTGTTCTGTTTGTATTCACAGGAGCTCCTTGGAATACTTGTGGGCCATAATTTCCAGGTGAACTTTCCGTTTGACTAGGACCTGAGAAAAATTTTAGGTTTATCTAATTAACCTCAGGATACAGCAAAAAATTAAAACTAATTTATCTCCAAAAGAACAAATATTTTGCCTAAGGAATTTGGGGCTCCTTATCTGGTTTACATAATTTATTTGTGAAAGAAAAACATGAGGTTGACAAATTTCTAGACAGATGTTAGAAGAAACATTTCCAGTACCTTTTGCTCATGGTAAGTATCATTCTCAAAATTAAAGACTTTTATTCAGATCAAATAATATGTGGACATTAGTAAAAGAATATGCATTTGCATATACATATCATGTAGGTCTTACATATATACTGTCAGAATTTATGGAAATAGAAGTATAGTATTGATGGAATCTGAGTCTACAAGCAATGTATCTGTATTGGAAATATAATTTTGGAGTAACTTTGATGTCAATGATCAAGTTAGGAAAAAAAATTATCTTTCAGGAATTAAAATTTTGTGTGGTCTCTATCAACACATTCAAGTTCTCTAAGGCTGAAAGTTACAATTAATCTTTTGTGTTAAATATTATCAGATTCATAATAAAATAAAATTACTCATCAAACCTTTTTTATTTATTACATATCTAACATTTTTCTTGTTTTTGTTGCAATTAATTATAAATAACTGTATACTGCTATACACATGCTCTCTAAATTCAACCTATCTTGTTAGAATCCCAGAGTCAACATTTGACATCTCTGACTGTAGAAAAGTTATTTAAAACTTTCTACCCCTTTTCTCATCTAAAAATTTGTATAATAGTAACACCTACTGTATAAAATTTCCAAATGGGTTAAATGTGTTAATAAATGTACAACACTGCCAGGTTCATTCTAATTATGCAACATATATGAACTTCTATTATATAATATCCAAATGATGATTTATAGCTAATTTATGTTTGGCAGTAACACTTAATTTTTGTCATACTTTGCAAATTAGTTTTTATTATTAATTTCTAGAAGCACTAAATAAATTTTTTAAATGCCAGATCACTCATAAAACAAAAATATTTTTGAAGTCATTCATGCTAAGTATTACCTTTGATTTTCCAACATTTGACAGTAGTTAATGCTATGGGAAATAAGAATAACACAAATATATCTGGCTTTATCCTTACAGGATTGACAGACGCTGAAGAGATCCAGTGGGTCCTCCTTTTAGTTCTCCTAAATATACCTGACAACATGCTAGGGAATGCATGATCATATTGATAATTCAACTAGATCTTCAGCTTCACACCCCCATACATTTTTTCCTCCATCACCTGTCATTTCTTGACATCAATTTGTCAATGGCCATCACACCTAAAACCTTAGAGAACTTACTGACTTCCACCAGGTGTATTTCATTTACAGGCTTTTTCTCCCAGATGTCTTTTTGTATCCTCTTGGGTATACCACTGAGTGTTTCCTTCTTTCCTCAATGGACTATAACCACTATGTATCTATCTGCAACCATGTTCACTACCCACTTCTTAGGTCCATGAGGCTCTGCAGCACCCTCATTACTTGTTCCTATGTAGTGGGTTTTACTGAATCATTCATCATCGGTCTTCACATGAACAATTTGCATTTCTGCAAATCCTCTATAACCTATCACTTCTTCCTTAATTTAACCCCAATTTTAGCCCTGTCCTACAATGACATGCATGTCATTGAAAGTATGATATTTTGGATAGTTTAAATGTAATGACTTCTTTTATCACAATCTCAGTGTCCTATGGGTCCATTCTATCTACTGCCCTGAAAATTAATTCCACATCAGGAAAGTACAAAGCTTTCTCTACCAATGACTTCCACCTCCTGGGAGTCTCCATTTCTTATGGAATTATTTTTACTTATTTAAAACCAAAGAAGTCCTATTCCTTATGAAAGGATCAGATGACCTCTGTGTTTTATACTATGGTGATCCCCATGCTGAATCCAAGTCATTTATACTCTTAGGAACAAAAAAGTGAAAAAAGTTCTCATTAGAGCCATGCAGAACAGAGAAGGCTCCAGACAATTGAAATGACAGTGACACTGAACATTCAAGCACATACTTTCTTTTGTACCTTTAGGTATTTATTTAAATTATCTCTAAAATACATGAATAATTTCCATTGAGTAATTCTTTACTTGGCCAAACATGACCTTGAATATTTCCAGGAAAAGGTTTTTAGAAGTCCATTTTGAAATTGGACAATGATATATGTGTAAAACCTGTCATCTAAATATGTATTTTTAAAAACCAAATAATTGTCAAAATAAGAAAATGCAATGTTATTAAATTACATCCCATAAATCCCCATGGATGTTCTAATTTCAGAGAATTTTATTGTGGAAAATAGCTACATTTTAGCAGAATGATAGTTCCCAAATACAATTAATTAAATATATAAAGAAGATACATAGCACAGTGGTTGAAAATGCATACTTCAGAATTGGATGTTCCAGGGTTTAGATTCTATATCTGTTCCCATTTTCATTATTGGACCCTTAATAAGTCACTGATAATTTAAGCCTCAGTTTCCTCAACTGTACAAGATAAACACTAAATCCAGTTTCATAGAATTATTTTAAACATTCAATAGATGAGGAATGTAAAGCACTTGATACAGTAAAAGTAAATGGTGGCTGTTAACATTAGATACTTACAGCTTATTGTACAGATAGACTTAATGTGGCTGGTTGGGAAAAGGAGGTTTTATTTACTCTAGGGGAAGACAGGGTAAATGGTTGGTCTCCAATCTGCCTCCCCATAGTGAATTTTCTTGTGGATTTTATAAAAGTTAGAGACTCAAGCATAATTCTTTCTTAAACTCATACAGCCAGAAAACAAAGTAGCATATGTCCATGAGCAGTTTAAACAAACAGTAAGTGTGTAGAGAAGGAAAGCTACATAATAATATGTAGCAGCAACACCATATTATTAAGCAGCTAATATGAGTAAGGATTTTTTTATACATCACCTTACATAATCTACATAGCAACATGCACTCTATATAATTCTTATAGATGAGAAAACTGATACCCAGTTGGACATATACTTTGACCAAAGCCACGTAGTTATTTACTAACAGAACCAGCATTCAAACCAAGATTTCTCTGACCCCATAATCTAAGCTATTTCTGCTTGATCTTATTACTATACTATTGTGACCTGCCAACATTCTGGAATTTTATCCTAAAAACAATAAAAAATAATATCCCATCTATTGGAATTATTTCTTAAAGGCATCAAGCTAAAATAAACCTTAAAATCAAAACAAAAAAAAACAAAACAAAACAAAAGAACAAAAAAAACTAACATGACCTCTATATCAATTAACTAATAAAAGAGGTTTCAAATACATTTCTATTCTTTTTTTAGGAAAAAAAGTGTAATCTTGGGTTGGCTTATAACCAATGGACAATGGAAAGTTAATAATCTCTCCATGTAAAATTTAACTAATATAAAAATGTTGTCATTTGTTTTAGTGTCCCTATTTCAATTGTTTTTTATCAAGAATATTAAAGCAAATTTCTAATTTACATCTATTGAAATAAATGTGTTGAGAGCCCTTCCTATTGTCTCTGCTATGTCCTATAGAAGGCATGCAGTTCAATTTTTAATACAATTCTAAGTAGAACACCAAATCTGTAATTTAAATAGTAAAATATGTACTCTATCTGGAGATCCAGGGCTATATAGTTTCTAAATATTGTGTAAGTGATGAAAAAACTTTCTTCTTAAATGTGCTACCAAATTGCTCACTTAAGAATACTGTGTGTTTGTATTCTTAAATCAGCTTATCAAGCTCTTGATGTCCACAAGGGATGCCCCAAGGAGAAAACACTTTCTCTTATGGGACAGATCAACAAGAATTTTTTCCTGTGCTAAAGAAGTGAATGTTTATGGAATAATGAATTACACAACAAAAATGATTACATGGAATACGCTTTTGCCTCCATTAAAATAAAGAACTCTCAATTAAAAATCATTTGGCATATGATTGAAAAAGTAATTTAATCATAGAGTACACAGTCCTATCTCTGATACTTATTAACTATGTATCATTAGATTAACAATTTCAAACCCTGAAATGCAGTTTTCTCTTCCTAGGAATATAACCTGTCTAATTCTCTCAAAATTTCCATAAACATATTTGTAATTAAATATTACAAAAATATATCCTATGACAGAATTCATAATTCTTTATTAAATATTTCTGTGTTCTTATTTAAATTGTTAAGTGATTCATTTCCAAGTGGTATGAGAGATTTTAAGCTCATTGAGAATTCAAAGAGTAGATAAGATATGAATAATTTAATCTTATGTATAAAACATATTAACAGTAGAGGTGGGGTGGTAGACCCATAATTGTAATAGTCTATGTGAAAGGACATTAGATTATTAGAGATCAGATAGGTACTTTGTTATGTTAATAAGGAATGCTTTGAAAATGGATGTTGGATCCCAAACCCATCCGTTATAACTATGTTATAGAATATTGACCATGGACTACAAATTAAAATGAAAAAAATAAATAAAGAATAATTATACTGCTAGGCAGCCCAATTGGGGGCAACCTACTAAATTCCAAATTACTCTCTAGTAAATCCTAAATTACTCTCTAGTTTCAAAGGAGCACCAATTAAAATTTAATTTTTTTCCAGAAGTTGAGAAGCTGGTTCCACAATTTAGATACAAGCAAAAGAACCAAGGTGGTCAACATAAATTTGAAAAGGAAGAATAAAGTTGGAGGACCCACAAATCTGATTTCAGGACTTATCATCAAACTAAACAATCAGCAGAATGAGGTAATGGTGAAAATATAAAGGCCTTGATCAGTGGAGGCAATTAAGAATGCAGAAATAGATTAACATACATATAGTCAATTGATGTTTGATGAAGACACCAAAGAATATCCATGGAGGATACATAGTTTAAAAAAAAAATTGTGGTGAAAAAATTGAATAGTATTTTGCCAGAAAAGGAGACATTAACTTATCATTTGCTACATATATAAAACTTCTGTCAAAATAGATCTTAGACATTAAAGTAAAGCCTAATACTATAAAAGCTCTAAAGGAATCATAGAACATCTATATGACCATGGTTTAGTCCCATTTTTTAGATAAAACATGAGCCATAGTAGAAAACTGGACACATTGTATTTCAACGTGTTAAAGTCTGCTATGTAAAGACAGCATTGAGGGAATAAGCAAACAAGTCACAGAATTGGAAAAAATGTTTTCTAAACAGCTATTTGACAAAGAACATGTGTCCATAATAGAAATAGCTCTCAAAACTCAATAATATGAAGATAAAGGAAAGGAAAATATTTAGAAATGTACAAAAACTTGAACAGATCCTTCACCAAGAAGATACATAGTTGAAAACAAAGCCCAAGAAAAGATTCTCTCTACCACTTATCATTAGGGAAATACAATTTAAAACCACACTGTCTTCACATAGAAATTAAAATGGCCAAAATAAAACCATATAAAAATTGAAGAGCTTAATACCCAAATAACTATAGTGTGACTCTCTAACTTCAAAGATAATAAACAAACAAGAGAGTATGTGTTTGTGTGTACATAAATTAAGCACTAGATGCAGAATAATTCCTGAAGCACTTTGGAGGTATATATAGAGATTGTCATGTCTCCAAATCAAGCAAAAAAGTTGTAATTATAAATCTATCATATTAAAAGGAGAAATTGTTTTCCCCTTGAAGAGGTAATTGCAGGGCTGAATAATTATTCTTTTATGTAAACCCAGATTAATGAACTCTCCTAGACATAATTACAAAATATCTTGACAGTGCATTAATTATTGAGTCATAACCAAAGGAATTACTTGGGCCCTCTTACTTGAAATGTATGTTGAAAGGAATCAAAAATAAATTGGGTGAAGCTCCTTCCTTTAAAAGAAAATGTGCGCATTTCTGCACCTGTGTAATATTTTTCTCTCTCCAAGAGGACTGTTCACTCCTTGACAGCAGAATTTGCTTATTCATATTTGTGTTCTTCACAGAAAACAGTGAATGTATCACACACCAAACGTGGAACTAACTATTGGTCACATTTTGGCATATGTAAGAATGTATTTATAGATGCACAAATATATATACATATGCTCTATATAGTAATAATTTTCACTTGTTTTTGTTTCCTTGTGAAAGCACAGTGATGGGTCATCAAGGTCAAGGATTCCATCAAATTCAAGTTTGTATCTTTTTATGGTATTTGAATAGCCATATACATATTCTTATTTGAAAAATATTAGTTTAGTTGGCAATTCTATTTCTACAATTCTTTTCCAAATATTTCATATATGTTAAAAATGATATAGTAATTTAAAAACATATTCCTTCTCAAATGATTTTGTAATAAAAGATTTATATTATAAACTGCTGTGATATAATTAACAATTTATGAAATTTGATACTGCCCTATTGTAGGGATATATTGAAGCTAATGTCTACCTAAGCACTAATTCCTTATTTAGGTTTCACAAGGTTTTCCCTTCCAATAATATTATCTGATTAATATTGTTTTCCCTGCCAATTCTTCATCATCCCTGGGATTTATTAAAATGATTATATTTCATTCATTTTTTAAACAAGAGATTTTCGTTCTTTTGTTCTAAATATAATGCTCAATTTCTAATAATTATGTGAAACAATGAGGTTTTCACAACTTATTTATATTTCCTAATTCTAATTTTCCATGTTATTTTTATTTTTCAATGGCATTGAATATGTATTTTTCTATACAAAATTCTCTATGGAACTTTCAAGTAGGTTGCACACTTATTTATTTTATATTAAAATATTATCTAATTGTTCTTTTGGAATTATTAATAATTTCCTGCTGTTTTGTCTGTAGGATTAAAAACCTGCCACAATTTACTTGTCCACCATAAGAAGCAGTAATATATTTTATTTCTACAAAATTATGCTTAAATATCTTCTCAGTATGCTCTTAATATTTGGCTCAGGTGTACCTCCCTTTCTCTTTTTTAGCTTCTCTCTGTCCCTTCCCGATAGCTCCCCAGTAATGCTGAACTTTCCAAAATGAACCATGCATTTCTTTTCTTCTTCATTCTTTCTCTCATGTGACTCTTCCAAAGCTCTTGCTCTCTCCCATACCATAGGATCAACTTCAAGTGTCCAAAACTTACTAGATATCTTTTCCCTTTGAATATTCTGATAAAAATATTCAGTTTATAATATGTTTGATGTATCAGGATTCAAAATAATGCTAGTTTTTTCAGTCTGTTAAGTCCTGTGTGCCCTTACAATGTTCCCATTGACTGTATGTATTACTAGAGCTTATGTTCCTATTTAGCTACCTTTAAGATTCCTTTCATATCAACATTAAAAACTATTTTTAACTAATTTTAAGTAGAGACATTTCAGAAATTATTGAAACACCAAACTATTCAATGAAAATAAAATCAATGGATTGAAATAGAGCCTTTGATGCCATGTAGACCCAAACTCACTCGAAAAGTTTAGAGGTCCATTCAAAAATAAAGTCAAGAATTTAGTGGATAATTGAGAAAGTAGTGTAGGATAAGTTAGGGTTTTCATTTGATATTTAGAGGGGGGGTGCAAGTGCAATAGAGCACCTATCTAAAACTTGCTAAAGGCAACCAATAAGAAAGGTGGCACAGCAAAGTTTTATAATAAAAACTTGACCAATTTTTTTAGGCCTCAGAGAGTTTATTGAACCAATTCATGAGTTTAGGAGATTCCAATCACCACTGAACAAAGAGATCAAGGGACTTTTACAGACAGGAAATAAAGGCAGTACATTGTGAGAAAATTTTCAATGGTTAATGCAGTCTACATTTCCTAATGTTGTTACTACAGGAGGTTCCTTAGCCATGATAATTTACTAATTTCCTTTGTGATTTATTCTTTGAACCATGAGATGTTTAAAAGTGTGTTTCTTGATTACACATACTTGTGAGCTTTTCTAGTTATCCCTCTCTGATTGATTCCTAGCTTCATCCCAATGTGCTCAAAGAAGCCACAGTGAAAGATTTCAAATTTGTTAAGTTTATTAGGACTTATTTTGTGACTTACCATAAGGTCTATCCTGGAAAATGACCCTGGTGTACTAGAGAATAATGTGTATTTAGTGCTGTTGGATGAAAAGTCTGTTAACTCTAGTTTACAGTGCATTCACATCTTCTATTTTATTATCAATCTTCTGTCTAGAGGTAGTACACATTATTGTGTATGGTATGTTGATATATCCTACATTAGTATAGAAACATTTATTTCTCCTTTAAAATCTGTTAATATTAGTTTCATGTATTGTCTGCTTTAGCTCTTTAGGTGCATATGTACTTATAATTGTTATGTCTCCTTGCTGAATTGATCTATTAGTATATAGTGTAATTTTTTGTCTCCTGTAACAGATATGGCTTCAAGTTGATCTTACCTGACATTTGTATAGCTACCCAAGCTGTCATTTTTTTACTGTCTGCAGGGGATATTCTTTCCCATCCTTTCACTTTCAACCTATTTGTGTCTGAATTGAAGGTGAGTCTCTTGTACATAGCATAGTAATGCTTTCTTAAACATTCTGCTAATATCTGCCTTTTGACTGGAGAATTTAATCCATTTGCATGTAAAGTAGCTACTAATAATGTAGGACTTTCTTCTGCCATTTTGCTATTTGTTATTAAAACATCATACCTCTTTTACCTCTTAATTCTTCCATTAATACCTAGTTTATATTTATTTTATTTTTTGTACCATTTTGAATCCCTTCTCATTTACTTCTTTATATATTTTAGATTTTTGCAGAGAGGGTACCATGGGACTTAAATATAACATCCTACATCTATAATAATCACTTAAGTTTAAATACCAATTTAACTTCAGTAGCATACACAAGCACTGTTCCTGCACCCTCAATTTCCCCAAAATTTTGTTGTACTTCTTACAAATTATATTTTTGCAAATTGTATGTCCTAAATCTTAGATTTATCATTATTTTTATGCATTTGCATTTTACAATGGGTAACACTAAGTGAAGTTAGGTACAGAAAATGCAATACAGAAATACTGGGGTTTATAAATACCCATATAGTTACCTCTACCAGAAAACTTTATTACTTTATGCCTCTTTGATTCATTGTCTAGCGTCCTTTCCTATCAGTCTGAAAAACTCTGAAGTATTGATTGTAGGACAGGTCTAGTGGTGGCACATATCATCAGCTTTTATTTATCTGGGCATGTCCTAATCTCTCCATCACTTTAAAGACTTTTTTTGCTGTCTGTCAGCTCTCAAAACATTTTCTCCCAATAACATTTTCTTCATTGCATTCTTTACTTCTGCATTTCACAGGGTATAAATCAGGGGATTTAACATGGGAGTGATAATGGTGTAAAAGACAGCCACAATCTTATCCTCTGAAAAGGTAGTATTCAGTCACATGTACATGAAAGTACAGGGACTGAAAAAGATGATGACCACAGCAATGTGGGAGCCACAGGTAGACAGAGCTTTGAACCTGCCTTCTGCTGACTGCTTTCTCAAGTACATCAGGATGACAGTATAGGAGATTAGCAAGGTAACAAAGCTCCCCAGAGTTATGGCCCCACTGTTGGCTAAAATGACAACACCAACAACATATGTGTCTGTGCAGGCAAGTTTCAGCAGAGGATGGACATCAGAAAAGTAGTGGTCAATCACACTGGGTCCACAAAATGGTAACTGGACCACCATAGCCATCTGGATAATGGAATGTTAAAATCTGCCTACCCAGGTTCCCAGTAACATGTTATTGCATCTGTTCCAGTCCATGATGTTCATATAGTGTAGGAGTTTACAGATGGCCACATAATGATCATAAGCCATTACAGTAAGAATGAAGATCTGAGCACAACAAAGAAATGTGACCCAAAGGGTTGCAACACACACCCCACATAGGAGATGGTTTTAGTCTTGGCTAATAGGTCAGCAATCATCTTGGGAGCTGTCACTGAGGAATAACAAATGTCCACAAAGACAGATAGTTCAGGAAAAAATACATAGGAGATTTAAAGAGGTTGCCAGTAGAAACTGTCAGCATGATGAGGAGGTTTCCCAGAAGAATGACTGTGTAGAAGAAAGAAAACACCATGAAACAAACTTTTGCAAATGCTGGGTTCTGAGAAAGGCCCTAGAAAATGAATTCAGTTACGCTGTTTATTTTTTCCATGGAATTAATCCAACAGGGTAAATTCCCAAGAGAAAATTAAATAATCCGAAAGAAAACATAAAAAGGACCATAGCATTGTTTGTAATGATGAGCAAACAGATAAGCACAAGAGTGGATAATGGAAAATGTTTACTTCCTGCTGCTTGGCACAAATACTTAAAGAATTTGATGTTCATGTATTCTGATCCTCTTGTCTCCATATGACAGTCAATTCGTTCACATCAATGGAGGAAAAAAATGTCCCAAGAGATAATTCACATCCTCTAAATTGCCCACCTAAGAATCCCACCTCTTTCACCATTTTTTAAGATTTTGTCACCTGTTTAGTTTTTCCCCTAAACTTTATTTAGTTGTTATTCTGTGCAAGACAGCCTAATTTTGAAACAAACATGTTTTTGGAGATATGGTAATACTTCTATATCTGGAAAAGTTCACTTCTTGTTTGACACAGAAAAGAGAACACATGCCCTCATTTTCCCTTCTGAACACACCCATGCCTGGCCATTGCATTCATCAGTGAAGACTCAATTAGCTGAGACTGAGTGACTTCTGCAGGTTCTCCTACTTATGAAACTCAGGTCTTTGTGTATTTGAGATTATGCTCTTTAGTTGATCTCAAGCTTCTTATAGTCAGCTTGTAGGATAGTATAGTATAAAGAGAACTAGAATTATACAAACATTATATACACCTGAGTAACCAGGCTATAATCTTGGTTGCATCACTTAACATCATGGGATTTCTGTTTCCCCATTTGTACTATGAGAGAGTTTTTATTTCATTATCATCTCTATCATTCTAAGAGTTATTTCTACCATGATATAAAATCATGTGTTAGCCTGAAATAGCTACATAATTCTCATAAAGAGGTAGGGATAAGAAACAAAGCAAGATATGTTTGATTTGAAGGTGGGGAAGTGAAGTCTCAAGATAATTTCTCCATCTTCAAACTGGAACTTATCTTTGACTTAGTCTTGGTCTTTCAATCTTTCAATCACAAAACAACAACAATCAAAAAACAGCCACCATGCCTTCATGGATTCTTCTACTCTTCCAAGTTTTATGCCAGATTATTTTAGTTTTCCCAGTTTGGATGAATACAATATTTCCAGAAAAGGTCAACACTGAAAGATAATTTAAATGAGTCAAGGAAAATTCAGCTCTGGTATTCAGGTACCCTAGTGGGGTCACTGGATTGTTTGGGTGGGATTCGTTTGTCTAAGAGTTTTGATTTAAGGATCTTTTTGTGGTGCTTCCTCAAATCACACCATAGATGTAAATGATTCCTCTAATTGTTAGGCTATGATTACACAGTATCTTATAATCATTATAATATGTATCCACTTGAGACCACATCACCTCAACATCCCTGTCAAATTTATTGCCTACAGCTATTACTGCACTCTGTGCTTTCAGCTACTGCTTTGCAGCAACACCTATGGCTGCAGTTTCCAGCTTGGGTGAAACTGCATGACTGCATTTCCCCAGGTCTGCAAATTAGAGTGGGTGGAATAGTCACTACAGTTGTGCCTTCTCTTATACAGTGCAAAATAACAATAACCATAATATAATAACATTCAAATTCAGAGATCCAAGCACATCCCTCTGCATTTCCATGATGAATCCCCTTTGGCTTTTCCTTCTGAATTAAAAAATAAATATACTATTCCTCACTAAGAAAGCACTTCATTTTAAGGGAGCTCAAATCATAGTAGTTTCTGACAACTATGAATTTTGCTGCTTGAATTTTATCCAGCAGAAATTGGTCATTTATGTACCGGATGAATTGTGACATCATTGTTTATGCCACAAGGTCCTAGAGGAGAGAAGGGGAGTCCTACTTCCTCTTTGAATAAAGATCCAACTCAAATGTGTCATTACTCCCCTTCTGAAAGTCTCAAGCATGAAAATACCTCACTTACCTTTGAAATGATTAACCTTTTGATTGGCATTTTCTTCTTCACATTCACACTATTCTATGTCTCAGTTGCAAATAGATACACTTTATTATCTTATTAGCATCCTCTAAATAATTTTAATCTCCATTTACTTCTGAGAACAGTGTCTTGAAAACATATTGCACATGCTTAAAATATAGCAATTTGAGTCCCCTTTTTTCACAAAACTTCTATGTAGATTAGAAGATATAAATTTAGAAGAAAATACACACACCTGTATTTTCCAGGGCTTCAGTTTTGCTTCATTTGTCCATCGCTTCCTGAGAATATTTGAGAGCAGCTGACCAAAATAAAGTAGAAATGATGCCTTTGAAATTGCTTTATGAATAGTTAGTACCAAAGAATCTTCAGAATTGCTTTGTGACTAGTTAGTGCTCACATACCCAATGGCTGGCAGGAGACAGACATTTTTGGGTCTGGTTCTGACTCTCACTTACTGAGATGTACTACTTCACAGCATCTTTGGCAATAAATGCCCTTTCCTCTTCTTCTTAGAAGGTCTTTTTAAAAAGAATGATGCAAAATGATAATGCCCTTGGGAAAGAATTTCCCCAAAGTCTCAGTCCCTAGCCAGAAACATATCAAAGACTTAACAATGTTCTTTAATCTCCTTTTTTTCCTTTACTTTTCTTTAAAATAATAAAAAATCCTTTTTTTGTGAAATTTAAAGTCCAATGAATTCTCAAATTAAGGGTTTTACCACTAATTCAAAACATTTAAACAGACATATGTCATTATGCAATTACATTATGATATATATATATTTTTTAATCAGTTAATGTATGTGTGCATATGGGTGTGTGTGCATGTAAGTCTCAGTTGCTGATTTGTGGACATTGTTCTGTTGAATTTGAATTGTTCCACTCCTTTAAAGAATTCTATTTGATTGGAAATTGTGGATTCAATAGTGCTACTGGGGTTCACTGCTTTTCTTCTTAATTGTTTCTCTTTTTTTTTTTAACTTTTTGAGAATAAGCCATTTTAGAGTAAACAAAAATCAAGATGTGGTCATGGCTGTGTTTCTTCCAGAGGCTCTATGGGAGAATCCATTTTCCTTGAAAGGAGAGGTACAAGTCAGATTCTTCAAGTGCCATTTCTAGTCTCCTATAATGACTTAAAGTAGGTCAGAAAATCAAGGTTCAGTCCTTATTGCTGCAGCTGGTCTTCAGGCCATAATTGGTACCCATCAACTTACTCTTCCAGCCACCCAGGCTAGTTCTCCCCCACACTCAGCTGTCACCTCTCAGTAGCTTACCTGCTCAGGCGATTATCATCTTCACCCAAAAGGGCCTGAGCACTTTCTTGCTTTACCCATCTCAATGAATCCCACTCACAACTAGCAACCTCCTCAGTTACTATTGGAGAATAGCATTTCTGTGACACTATATGTTGCTTCCAAAATCCAAAGACCCATCAAGTATTGTGCCTAATTCCTAGTGGTGGCAGGTGTCAGGTAATAACTATTTTTTAAATTTTTGGGCAAATTTCTGCAACCCCTGAATGCAGGACTTCTAAAAACTTCATGAATGTGGCAGCCCCTGATACTTCTTCATGGTCCTTACTTCATATTTCTGTCATATATATAATTTAATCATGTATAATTAATCTATGACTGTGTACTAGCAAACAAAACAAACCCAAAATTAGTGGCTTAAAGTGACAAAATTTAATCCAAAAATAAATGGATTAAAATCACAATACCAAAACTTAGACTGAAAAAATTTTTTTCTTAAGATTCTGTAATTTGGGCTGGATCCAGCTGGGTGGTTCTTCTGTTGATCTTACCTGGAAACACATTCTAGTTCAAATGGGGTAGATGGCACAAGATGGCCTCATTCATAAATGTGGCAATTGGCTCAGGTATCTCAGTTCACTTTCATATGACCTTGCTTACTAGAGTGTTTTGCATGATGGTGTCAATATACTGGACTATTCCGATACTTTGCACAGTATCAGAACCCCAGTCTCTTGAGGTTCTATATGAAAAAAAATGACAAGAGATTACACCATCCTGCTGTAAAACATTATTGTGTTTTGCTATGTAAAGACGAATTTCTTTTTTTTAGCCCTTTCATGTGGTTGGAGAAATATTCACTCACAAGATCAGAGCTACAAAGCAGGTACTAGAAGCTCTTATACCCTAATAAAATTAATATTTCTGGCACTACAGTCTGTATAGGGGCTACCTCCCGAGTGACATTATAATAGTTCTTTGTCATATGCTACAACTTACTTGTTGCATGGTCTAGACCAATTAGTTTCATGTGATATTATGGGGACCTTGAAACTTTCAAATCTACAATTGCCATTTTCTCTGAAATTCTTTATAAAATATGATTTCTCTTCTGCTATCTTGCCTTTGATTTAGGTGTTCTTACAGAAGAATCAATAGAGTTCTTCCAGGGATTAAAGATATCTGTTCCAATTAAACATTTGAATAATGGAAAAATAACCACAGGATAGATCCTCAGGTACACTGAGCCTGCTGTGAAGCAATGGTGAGCCAAAACTCAATGTGTAATGTGGTATCCACAAGCCTCCACTATAACTGGAGGAGTATGATAGTATTTTCAGTCCTCTTGCATCAGTTACAGGTCAGAACTTTTATCCAACAACCCTAAACATATCTGAGTAGTCCCCTTTCCCCATTGTAAGATTCCTATGGCAGATTATCCCATTCTTAAACTTTCCTTTCTCCCATGAAATTCACATATCTTGGGGTCATTTGCTATAACCCGTTATTCTGTTCAGGCTTCAAGGAGATGGCTGTCTATATCTTATCAGAACACTGAATCTGAAGTCCCTATTCGATATGTCATCCCTTCTCCAGAATGAAATTCTTTCCATCACCCAATGTGTTTTCCCAGTTCACACAGTTCATATTATTGAAGCGCTTCAAATGCACTTGGGGTGTAGGATATTTCCTCTCAAATTAGGAGCTTTACTTGCATAAACTGAAATTCAACCATGATTATTGGTCTGGACATAAATAGTGTTCCTGTGATTTGATGTGGGGAAGCACAAACATTATGTTGTGCAACTCCTGTTTCAGGGAAAGTTATTTTGTGTTCTCCAGCTACAGGGATGCTATTCTTTTGGAGCTAGGGTAGAGAACTGATAGTTTTAGCCCCAAGATTCAGAGATTTTGAAATTTCCAGATTTCAGAGTCTCTCTCACACATCTCTGCATTTCATCTCAAACATACACATACAAAATAATGATATTCTAGCTTGTAGATTGCACCTATTTTATTAAGAGCCTTCATCCTGCAGCTAGCATGAAAATTAAAAGTTACCATCAGGGACTCAAAAAGAGAAAAAAAAAATGTCTAAAGTATATGAAGGCAGAAATGTGGAATTGTTTTATTGAAGCTGAACCCTCACTATATAATGCTTAACCTCCACTCTCTTCTCCAAAAGGAAGTGCTTGGGACTTGTGCCATGCTCCTCAGAGACCTGGAGCACAAACTTCTCTAGCACCATGGGCCCTGGCTCTTGATGGGTGACATTGTGCCCAACACTTGGCTACTGAAGCAGATGTCTATTACATAGCTTATATGGGTTCATGTTAAGATTACAGACAGGTGGCTCTTCCTCAGACTAGATAGTATTTATTTCCTGTAATGAAACTTAATGAGTCATTCTGTGTGAATTAAATAAAGTAAATGATCAAATACAATGCAAACTATTTGAAATATTAATCATGAAAATTCGGAATTCAAAGCAGAATTATATACTAAGTTTTAAAAACTATAATCACATTCTACCTTTGTGAGAGTGGAATACTTAATGCCAGTTGCTGCACTGTCTTTTATTCTGTAGAAATGATCATTCAATTTAGCTTGTATTCATTTTAACAGTTTTATTTAGATATATTTACATAGAATACAATTCACAGATATAAAATGTGACTGTTCACAGAATTGTGAAACCATCACCACAACCTAAATTTAGAACATATTTATCATGCTTAAAAGAAACTCAGTTTCCCATTAGCAGCCATTCCCTATTCCTCTTCACCACCTCCCCTCCCCCAGTACTAGGTAAACACTAAATCCATTTTCTTTCTTTGAAAAACCTGGACATTGCCTACAAAAGGAATCATGCAACATATGATCTTTTGAGACTGACTACTTTCAAGATTCATCCATATTGTAGAATTTATCAGTACTTTTTGTTCATTTTTATTGCTAAAATTATTCCATTTCTTGGACCATTATTCCTTCATCAGTTTATTGGCACATGGATTGCTTATGTACTTTGTACAATTAAATATTACTGTAATTAATCAGTAATTCTATAAATATAATGAAATACATTGTACATTTAATTAAATGTTTTAGGTATAATTTGATTATTGCAAGTTGTCTTCAATTAAAATAAGAATACTTTATATGTGATATAAGAACCTCAAAATGATAATTCCAGTTTCCTCTTTGATTTGTGATATTTTTTCATATATTTTTCTTATTCACATTTCATAAAACTTGCGATGTATTTGTTATTGCTTTGCTTTAATTGGTGATTATATGTTAAACAATTTAAGAAGAAAAAAGTAATTTTATTTGTAAATACATACTATAAATTTCTCCCTGGAGTTCTGAATTTCCATGCAGCATCTTTTTCCTTTGGCATGACATAATTTCTTAATCATTTATCTCTTGCTTTGATTATCTGTAAATGTCATTACTTTGCCTATAGTTTTGAAAGCTATATTTACTCAATACAAGAGTTTTTATTAACTTTTTTCTTTTTACTTTTTTCCTTTTGACAATTTAATATTGTTTTCCTATTACATTATAGCCTACACAGTTTCTGATAGAAAGTCAGCCATCATTGTTATCTTTTTTGCTGTGTATATAATGTGAACTTATATCACTTTTTGCCTCTGAGTGATTTTAAGGTTATGTTTTTATATTTGGCTTTCTGCTTTTTGAATATAATAAATGTAGTTATTGTTTAATTTCTATTTTCCTGCTTTGATTGCACTGATATTTGTGATCAAATATAAGACAATTTCCAATATTCATTCCAATAATTTTTCCACCCTATTCTCTGTCTCCTCCTTCTCTGGGATTCCAGTTTTACCTAGGTTAAGTTATTTGACTGGTTCTGTTAATAGCATTCAAATATATATATATATGTAATTTTATTTTTATTTATGACAATAATAGCACAAAACATAAGAAAGGTGTAAACTGAACTATGCTTTGTATGATTTTTATATCATGTATATATACCTACATATACTTAGATGTATATATATTTATATAATTAGGGTGAAGATTTGAACAGCATGTATGGTGTTATTAATCATGAATTTTGTTATTGAAGATGTATAATCTGATACATTTTCATTTATATATACAACTATAAAACTATCAACCCAATCAGGAAAATGAACAATTTCTTTGCCCCTAAAAGTTTCCCCCACATGACCACTGATCTGTTCTCTGATACTATAGATTAATTTTCAATTTCTGGGATTTTATATAAATGGAATTATATAGTACCTATACTTTTTGTCTGCTTTATTTCACTTGACATCATTATTTTGAGATTTATCCATTTTGCAGCATTTATCAATAGCTCATACTTTTTATAGCTTAGTAGTATTCCATTGTATAGACATATAACAGTTTGTTTATATGTTCCTCCCTTAATGGACTTTTGTATTGTTTCCAGTTTTGGGTTATTACAAATGAAGATGCCATGGACATTTTTGTATAAGCCTTTGTATGGTCATATGCTTTCATTTCTTTTCCATAAAGACCTATTAGTAGAATGGCTAGCACATACAAATATTTTAGAAATTAAACTATATTTTGTGATCATTGTAATCATGGCCTAAGATTTGGTTTATTTTGGCATATGTACCATAGACACCTGAAAAGAAAGTGCATTCTGTTATTGTTAGGTAGAGTGTTCTATAAATGTCAATTCAATCCTGTTGGTGAATGACATCATTGAGCTCTTCTATATTCTTGCTGATGTTCTGTCTAGTTGTTTGATAAATTATTGAGATTAGTTTTTATTTATTACTCTTACAATTCTCTTATTTTTTGCTTTATGTATTTTACAGTTCTTTTGTTTGGTGTATACATGTTTAGAATAGCTATGTTATCTTGGTAGATTGACTCTTTTACCATTAATGTCTCTCTTTATCTCTGGTAATTTTCTTTGTGCTGAAGTCTACTTTATATGATATCAACACAGTCACTCCTGCTTTCCTTTTATTAATATTCCATTTTATATCTTTTCCATCCTTTTGTTTTCATCCACCCTATATCACAATATTTTAATTGAGTTTGTTGTAGAGAGTACATAGTTGGGTCATGTTTGTTAATCCAATCTGACAATCCTTGTTTCTTAATTTGTTTGCTTAGACCATATATATTTAATATGATAATCAATAGGTTAGGCTTTAAGTCTTCTATTTTATGTTGTATTATTCATTCTCTCTGTTTTTCACTGCTTTGTTTTTATTCTCTGCCTCTCTGTGGGTTACTTGAACATATTTTAGAATTATATTTTGATTTATCAAATTATTTTATTTTTGTAAAATTGAAATCAGGCTATTGGAAATACTCTGAAAATGCAAGTTGTCAATGAAGTAAAGAAAGATCATTGTATCTCAGTCTGTGAAGGAGATACTTGTAGCACAAGGCTGCCACTGCCACTATCTTTTGCTACTGCCCTTCAGTGCAGCTGCTCATTCATTTGGGTAAATGGATTATCCAGCTGTGTTTTATACTACGGGATGCTTCTCATGATTCCTTCTGAAACCATTTGGAAAATTAAAATTTGCTAAATTGTAATTATTTGTCTTTGGGTTAAAATCTTTTTTAAAATATATGGTTCATAGATGGCAGTTTGCTAGATAGCTTCTGAGTGTAGGGCTTATCAATAGGTGAGTTCCTAATTATACACAGTTTATCATGAGGGTCATAGACTTGCCAGTGAATACACAGCTATTTTCATTATTTACCATTTAGCTTGGTTTGTTTACATTTCAAACATTCTGTGTGAATATAAATTTCAATTTAATATCTAAGTGCCAATTTTCTTTTTCTTCTTCTTTTTTTTTTAGCTAGCTCTCAGGAATAAATTGATATCCCATATTAAGTGATTTTAACTGTTAAAACAGAGAGTCCACTTTCTCAGGGTGAAAACTGACAGCACAATAGAAGAAACTGTTGCAGAATTATGCATTTATTTACCAATCTCTTTTAGTACCACCCATAAGAATCCTCAAGAAACCATTGTCTTTTTGATGATAATAATTCTAAATAGCATTCAGGAGGAGATTATTATTTGCATAGATCTGAAGCTCACAGAAAAGCTCAAGGAAATGCTCATTGGAAATCCTGATTTGTTCTACTAACTGAAGACCAAGCATTTAAGGAAGAGTTAAGATGTCTCCTGAGTTATCAGAAGCCAGGAAAGGGAAGCTGGGAAAGCCCAGTGGCCAGGTTGGTAAGGAGGAAGGCAGGAGAGGGCCACAGTAAGGGGCAAAATAAAGCTGAAGCCAAGGGCCTCAGGAAGCCAACTGGGCAGACAACTGCAGAGGGCATGCTGGAGAGGCCAAGGGGAAAGCAAAGCATTGGGCATTGCCCAAAGGAGCAGAAGGCAATTAGATAAGTCAATATGTAGGCCTTGTGTACAAAGATTTCAGAATCTTCTCAAGGGAACCCAGAGAAGGGCACACAGAGAAAGGGGTTTGTTTGTTCTTATAGAGGAAATCGGTCTCTCTCCGAGTCCCAAACAAGGAAATGAAGAAGCAAAGGCTCTTGGTGATTGAGAAGCAGAAGGCAGAAGGATTTCCAGGGAGCCAGAACTCTGAGAGCAGGCACTGCACCTGTCTGGTTCTGTCCAGAGCCAGAAATACAGTAGGCCTTCTATAGATATTTGATGAATTCTTAATGACTCAGGTTATCTCTAAGACCAGTTGTCATCTATCGGCATCTCCCTATCATGGGCCCTGTCTCCACTGGGGAAAAATTTATGAGAAAACACAACAGAAAGCGCCTCTGAAAGGAGGACTTGGTAGTCAAATTTAAGAAGTTTGCCAGATATTGTTCACAACTTTTACAAATGAACAGCAGAGTTCTGAGTTATCAAAGAGAAAATGTCTTTGCTGAGGTAGAAAAGTATGCTACTGATACTTGGAGGAGTTTTTATTCTTACAAACAATGTGATGCTCAGAGGTTCCTGGTCCTTACAAAGTTGAGCCTCTTTTAACCAGACCTGAACACACATTCATTGAATTTTTGGTTTAATTTAGAAGTTTCTCCATACTGTTTCTAGCCCCCAAATCTGCCTTCTGAGTTACATAAGTAAGTTTATGATGTCCTATGCCACAAAGTGATTTATATAATATTTTTGTTCTTTGGTTTTCAAAGTTTTATTGTAGTAAGTTCTTAACATTTTAAACAACTAGACATTTTGTTAGGAAATGTGATCTGTAAGTTCTTGTTTTGTGGCAAGTATTTTGCATTATTTACTTTAAATGCATTATTTGTACATAATTAATGCCTTATGAAAATACATTTTGTTTACCATGAAGTGTATTGTCTACTCTTGAATTATAATAGCTCTTAATCAGTGTGCTCATTGAGTCAGCATATGAAAAATGCAGCAAAAAATAGGAGTAAAGGTGATTAATGGCTGGAGAGCAAAGAAGTGAGGATACACTTCTGTACCAGTAAGTTTTAAGGAAAGAAAATAAAAAAAGGTTTAGAAAAAGGAGATATAGAAATTGTTTAGTCCAATAGGTCTCAAACACCAGTGATTATCTGAGTCATCTGGTGAATAAAATACAGATTTCTGGAAACCACCTCTAAAATTCTGGAGTGGGTTATAAAAATCTCAGTAGAAAACATTCCAGGTGATTTGTGCTGAGCAATTGATGATAAGGCCACTTTCTTCACTTTGTTGATGACTAAAATTAGTGCTAAGGGGGCAGGGTACTAGGATATGTTCTAGAGTCTTGATTCTCTAGCAGCTTGACTAAATGAAAAGATGCTGGTTAACTGCCTCCTGTACTCACTAGTAGAAAAGTCTCCAATCAGGTTTTTCAAGTCCATAATTTTTAGATATTTTGGATATTTTATATTTAGTTATTTTAAAGAAAAGTCAGTGGGGGGGGAAGTAAAAAAAAATTGTCATTTAAGCTCCCAAGGATCTTGAATTATTTGTGAATTAGAAGCATTGATGTACTTTAATGGAACAATTCTAAGTTGAATAATAATTGTGTAAAGGCCATTTGTAAAACCACACATGCACACAAAGATTTGCATATGTAATTCATCCAAAAGAAAACTATAGAATTGCCAAGTGTCAAATATTTTAATGGATACTTTCACTTACAGTTTCTCATTCTTCACAATTTTCCTCATTTTAAGAAGAAACAGGCTTAAAGAGTTGTGATTTGAAATTTGAAGCCATGTTTGACTTTGAAATGCTCCATTTATACTGAGAGAATTTTTCAATGTATATTCTCTGCAACATGTTAGATCTGTATTGAATTGAAAATTTAAAATTAAAAAAGGCTGAAATTTTCTTTTCAAAAAATAAAATCAATTAACAGTTTCAAAAGTTCTAGAGTTTCATGTATATTAATTTCCCCTTCTAAATTATCAACTCCACAGAATCCATGGGACATGAAAACATCACATAATTTATCCTCCTAGGCCTTTTTAGTTATGAGGATGCAAAGGCTGCCTGCTTTGTGCTGTTCTCATTTTGCTATCTTGTAATTCTCTTGGGAAACTTGCTCATTCTGCTCACCATCAGGGGCAGCCACCTCAGTGAGCAGCCCATTTAATTTTTCCTCAGCTACCTATCCTTCATGGATGTCTTATTCACCCCCATGGTGGCTCCCAAACTGATCACAGATTTACTGGCCCAGCAGAAGCCAATCTCCTACAACAGCTGTATGGCCTAGATGTTTTATACCTGCCTTTGGCACTGCTTAGATCTTCATCTTGGTGGCCATGGCTGATGACTGCTATGCAGCCATCTATAGACTCCTTCTTTATATGATCATCATGAGCAGACAGCTGTGCTATTTCCTGGTGATGGTCTCTATTATTGGAGCATTTATCCATTCAATAATTGATTATCATAGAACATCCTTTCTGTGGTCCCAATCAGATAGACCACTATTTCTGTGATGTATTCCCCTTGCTAAAGCTGGCCTGCACTGACACCAGATGGCTGGTTATTGCAAACATTACCACCACAGGAATACTGTCCATTTTGACCTTTGTTGTTTTGATAATTTCCTACATCATAATCCTGCCCACCCTGAGGACCCACTCATCTGATGGCTGCTTCAAAGCCCTCTCCACCTGTGGTTCACACACCACCATGGTATGCATGTTCTTCTTGCTTCTCATCTTCATTTATGTCCCCATGGCTGATTCTGTCAGTGATAAGGTGTTTGCCATGTTTTACACCATGGTTGCCCCCATGTTCAACCCCCTCATCTACATGCTGAGAAATGCAGACATGAAGAATGCCATGAGGAAATTGTGGTGTCAAGACAAGCTGTTTGAAGGGAAATGATGCCTCTGGTGTCCTGTCCTTGTCCCATCTTATCAAGGTCAACAAATTCAACAGGTACAGAGGGTGATGTGCTGCCATCTAAAGGTGCAAACTCCAAACAGAGAAGACCAGTCACCTACTTTCATCCTGTAATTTTTTACTTCTCTGAAACTTGTGTACAAAGGCAGTAGATCAGATGATCTCTTCCCTTCCGGCTCTGACATTCTGCAACTTATTTTGTCCTTAACTGATCCCACACATAGTAGACATTAATGTCTGTGTTGGTGTGGAGTTTTATGGCCCTAGAAAATTAATGTTCTTAAATTTAATCTATTCTTGTGGGTGTGGATCCATTTTAGGTAGGAACTTTTGGGGAGTAGGATCTTAATTTAAGATTTGACTCACTTCCTTCAGGGTGGTTCTTAATCCTCTTACTAGAGTCTCTATAAAAGGATGAAATACAGACAGAAAGATGCAGAGAAAAAGACACAGAAGTTGATATAGAAGGACATAGAAGCTGAGAGAGAAAGCTACAGAAATGGGAAGCCACTTGAAGAAGCTGAAAGCAGCAAAGCCCAGAAGAACTTGCAGAGACCAGCAGATGCTTCCATGTGCCTTGTCATCTGACAGAAAAGTCCAGGTATCTTGATGATGACTTGATTTGGACATTTTCATGGTCTCCAAACTGTAAGCAAGTAAAAGAATAAATCCCCATTGTTAAAGGCTAGCCCAATTTTGTGATATATTGCATTTTGGCAGTGTTAGCAAATTAAAACAAGGTCCTTTTATCATGGCAAATTTTAGACTGCATAGTTTGGTGGTCATGCCCTGCTTTAGGATATAGATAAGATTTCTCATAGTAAAGGAGGTCCTGGGAACTTCCAATTTTTGAGGTTTCCATTATTACAACAACAACAATAATAACAACAATAATAATAAAGCAATGCCAAAATACATTGCAAGTATTTTTGTATATTCTAGTTATTCTCATTGAAAAACTATGCTTCTAAATAATGCAATGCAACCTAATTATTCTATTCACAGTATATTATGGAAGTTATAAAAATATGCATACTGTAATTAAACATCTGTCCCCAGTCAGTGGTATAGTCCAGTAACTAGAAATTTCATGATTGATGGTAAACATCATCTTGCAGTCCTATAAATGCACTTTTATGACTGCATTTGTAACCTAATATAAAATATATTTGTGAGTACACAATTGATGCTTTCTGTAAATGTACAGCATGGAGAATCTCCCACCATGTGAAAAAATCCTTGAACTTAACATTTTCCTTAAACTGAAGAGACGGACATACCTCAGTGCAGTTTCTTAATCCTTGCCACCCATAATAAAAGTTGTGTCTTTTGGGGTTTACTTTAACTATTTAAACTATGCAAAACTGTTTTCCCTCCACTCAGACAGACCCTTATACTTAGGAAAAATGAAGAATGTTGAACTAAGAAACTAGTGGGGGTGACTCAAACTGGGATATTGGCCAACATCAACTTTGTTCCATGAGGTGTTTCTCTTATTTATGTGGGAATCCCCTATGTGATCTGCAAGGGATCTCCAAGGTCTTCTAGTGTCATCTGCTCCCACAACACATGGGATGAACATAACTGAGGCCAAGAAAATGGGTAAAAGTAAACCAAGCTTACAAATATTAGATAACCAGAATGGTACTTTCTGGTGCTCCTTTCTTATACCATGCCCCCATTAAGAAAATGAATTTTATACATTTAATATATTATTGTTCCATGTGAAACAGGCAGCCAAGTTTAAGGTCAGGAATACATTTGTAGAAATTAGCTATAGGTGATGAAGATTTCAACAACAGCTTTGCCTTCCCAAGTTTCCACATGTATACTATTTGAAAAACTAGAGAGCTTAGAACCCAAAGGGAGCCACATAAGTGATGAAGTATATTGAAAATGAGACAAGTAAGATAATAGAGGATCAGGTCAGAGCCTAGTTTTGTTTTTTCTCACAGTCCAAAATAGTGTATTTTTGTATTCTTTTATCAAGATGACAATCATTTTGCAAGTGGCCCTGAGCAACTAAAGCAACCCCACCCCCCAAGAATGCATTATATGTGACATTCTGCAGGCTAGTGAATAGACACCTAAAACCAATGTGGATGTTCTAATAATAGATTTGCAAGTATTCAAAGTACTCCTGTAAGACTAGCCAGCCATAGAATCTCATTACAAACTACCATCACCTTGGAGTTAAGAAGAAAAAGACAGGAAGCTCTGCTGTTTCTTAGCAGTGTGACAATATCTCTGAGTTACTGAGGACCTGTTAGATTCCTAATAAAGAACTTTACAGGTTACAAAATTCCTGCAGGTTTGCTCTTGTGACACATGATGAAACTGGGGTTTCTAGGAGAGAAAGTCATTGTCAAAGTGAGCAAGGTGTCAGAGCTGTGGTTCCCATAAATTTATTTAACTTCTATGCTTGTGCTCCTTCCACCCACCTCCTACTAGCATACAGTTGGCTGTAAATGTATGTAGTTCCCTTGAAATACTGACCACCACATTCTGGCCCATTGCATTAACACTAGAGCCAAGGTTTTCTTACCAGTTTTATTTTGCTTTTATATGTTTTACTCCTTGTTCCTTCTCATTCTACCAGCAAATTAATTAAGAGGAGAGGCAATTTCTGGAGAACTACATCCATGTCTGGCAATTTAAACTGAAATGCAATGTATGTAGTATTGATGCCATGCTCTGGATTGTTTAATAATCTTTTTCTGACCATAACTTAAAAGTCACAAGTAAGAATTGGAAAATTTCCTCCTAAATGAAAGTCTACCCCCAACTAGTTCATAGTTAAATATAGTTCAGTGATAGCTCATTCCCTCTTTGACCAAAATTCAATAGAATAATGAATGTTTTGACTTTGGTTTTGTGGTGATTACCTCCTGTATTAATTAAATTAAATTAAAATAAATAATTTAATGAACAAAATTGTCTGATTGTGAAAAACTCCTGGTGGGATTATCTCATTCAAGAAGGTGAAGATCAACAGAGATGTCTAGAGCTGGATGGGCAAGTGTTTAATTTTGGTATTTATTTTAAGAAGACTGTTGCTGATGAATATGTAGGCCACATTTTTCAGTAATGAATTAAATTAGCTGATTGCAAAATAGTCTCTATTTGGTTTCCCTGAATAGCAGACAGGCCTTTCAGGAGTCAGTTTGAATATCGCTTGTATTTATCTCTTTTCACCCTCTTTCTATAACCTATCAACAAGGGAAGGGTGAAAGGAATCTATACAAGCATGGTTAATACTATATCTATCTCTTCCCATGAGTTATCAATGGAAGAAAAAGTGGAAGGGAGGCTGGCCACACACTTAGACTTTTAGAATTTCACTTTTATGTGTATAGTTAAAGTAATGTACTGTCTCTTGTGTCCATTCTCTCCAACTTGCCTTTTGTTTCAGTGCTCTTTGCAAAGTAACTCACACTGAATATATGGGAGGTTTTATATATTCAAGAACATGCCTCAAAATCCCCTCTTTCAAAATTTAACCATGCCACTCTTGCATCAGTCTATTCAGTAATGGTGTGTAACTAGGTGTTCCAAAACTCATTACTTATTCAAAAAGCATTTAATTCTTGCTCATGTATGTGTCTGTGGATTTGCTGGGGTTCAACTGATCCAGGCAGGGCATGGCTGGACATAATCTCAGAATTCAGTTTGGATTCAGGTATAGTCCATGTAACTCTCATTCTTCTAATGCACAAAAGAGAAGTGATATCTTACCATTTGCAGGTCATTGTACTGAAAGCTGGTCACCTTGCAACAACTGAACACATCAGAACAATGAAAAAATGAAGCATGTCATTCAGGCAGTACAAAAATAGTTAATTTCTGGAGATTCTGGTACATAAGAAATATCTTAATCTCTTGGGTATGTTTAAATAACTAAAAGGGATTCCATAGTAAGAAGTATAAGAACTATCTTTACATATTCATTCATGTTACATGGAAAAGTGTTTAAAAAATTTATACTCCAGAAGACAGAAGTATAATTACCAGTTAAAAGACACAGAGTGGGATGGTGGTTGGGGGGCATATTTTCATTGTTTTGCAATATGAAATAAATTTCCTCATCTGGAAAATGAGAAATGGTGTCATTTATTTTCATTTATGAAGGCATCTGTTTTGCAAAGCCACATCCCACATCTTTTGGCAGCAAGGTTAAAAACCTAAAAAGCTGACAGCCAATGTTGTAATCACCAACTATGGAATAAATTGCTGTTGTTGACTAGAATTGCCCCCCAGAAACTGGGGAGGGTCTGATTTCTCATCATTAAAATTCATCTCTTTCCAAAGAACCAAGAGGACATTCTTGAAACTCCTCTGATGGGGTTTGACTCCAAGAAACTTTTGTGGATGAGAAGTTTACAATGTCACTGGTAGAAGCTTGAGTGGTTTTACACATGCTCCCCTTCCTAGCTTCTGAGAACTGTGAACCTGGCAGCTTTTATTTTCTTAGGGACCTCAGGCATGCAAAATCAGTAATATTATACCCTTATTTTACAAACATTTTAGGGGAAAAGCACAAAGGAAAGAGAATGGTGTTACATGCAAAGAAGATGGGGTTATATATCCAAAGTAAGGATCTTTGCATTATGTTGACTTACAGACTTTATAAGCTCTAAGAACAGCCAAATCTAGTACCAGTGATACCAAATCCATGTTTCCTGAGAAGTGACCATTGGCTACAAAAAATCACTACAGAATTTTTGTTTTTGTTTTTAAATACAGATTTTTATGTACCTCTTAACCCTGGCCTACTGAATCAGAATTTCTTGGACTTGGTTCTCATATCTGTTCAAAAATCTCTCAAGGTGATTCCCATTACAAACCAATCTTAAGAAACAGTAGTCTAGCCCTCATTTTATAATTGATAAAATGGAAGCCCATAGTCATCAGTGAGTATATGTCCATGCTGGGACAATAACCATGGATTTGTGTGATCCCAAAGCAAAGGATCTTGACTTCTTGGTTATACATTTTAACCCAGATTTCTAGCTTCCTTTGATATTTCTTATCTATAATTCTGTTGCAGCAACATCAGCAAACATTTTTAAGGCTTAAATATGTGTAACGCTTAAAGTGAGTAATGTTTACACATCCACAGACATGCACACACATGCACAAACACACACCACAACCATAAACACATACACAATAACTGGGTAATATGATTTGTGGAAAAGTTGATGGGACAATTGTGGAGGGGTGGTCGGTAGTATGTTTTCCTGCTACAGGAAAAAATACCAGGTTATGCCTCATGGTGAAAGAAAGATGTATCATTGAAACAAGTGTCAGAACACATGAGAAAGCCATATGTCTGTTTCTCTGGAAAGAGTCTCTCTGGAATTTACAGTTGGAAATTCTGCTTAGGTAAATCAAGAATGCAGGGGGAAATGACTCAAGTTATTCATTAAAGCTGTTTGATTCAAACATGGGAGGATATATGATTCCCCAACTGTGATTCACAGTAAATTGCATTCATCATGTTGATTTGAGTCACAGTTATCTATTCTTCACAGGTGACTGTTTTTATACATTTTCTTCAATTTTTCCAGTTAGTCACTTCATATTAATAGGGTCTCTGGCTACAGAGTACAGGTAAAGATTAGAGTCCATTTAGCAGAAGCATATTCATGGGAGTTGCAATTAAAAGAGGGATCTTAAAGGTAAATTTGTCCAAAATCCTTGCGTGGGTAAAGACAATGAGTCCAAGAGAAAGGAAACAGCTTTTCAAAGATCAGAGGATAACATGTCTTCTGACTTTCAATCTTGTTTTGCCTCTCTTATATTCTGCTTATTCTTCCCCTCTCATTCCAAGCTTTCTAGATTTGTTTTTTTCCAGAATCCATATTAGGGGGCACTTATATCACAAAGATTTGATTCAGTTTCCTGCTAGTTTTGTGTATTCATTTTTTCAGGCAACATACACAAACTGAGTGCTTAATTTGTCCTAATCATGGATCAAAATGCTAAAAAACAGCCATGAATACTTAATTTTTTAAGGAAAATCACAAACAAACCAGAATGGGGAGGAAACAACAATGATGCTGAATAAGGTCCCAATGATATTCTCAGTTTAATAAAATTACCCTGGCCTAGATATTTTAGAAAATTATCTTATTAAATATTGCAATGTATGTAATAATAATGTTCACAAGTATTACTTTCCATCTGTAAAATGTGTTACTGTTGCATTTGTTTCTTTAAACCCTGTGCAGTTGTTATTATTCTCTTCATTGTGCAGATGAGTTAACCAAGGCTGAGAAAATTTAAGGTCATCAGCTTAGTCTCATCACTTCCAACTATTTGCTATTAGCCTACCAGGAAAATTTCTGCCCCACAATTTCTTCATTGCATTCTTTACTTCTGTATTTCACAGGGTATAAATCAAGGGATTTAACATGGGGGTGATAATGGTGTAAAAGATAAACACCATCTTATCCTCTGGAAAGGTAACATTGGGGTGCATGTATATGAAAGTACAGTGTCCAAAAAAGATGATGACCACAGCAATGTGGGAGCCACAGGTAGACAGAGCTTTGTGCCTGCCCACTGCTGACTACTTTCTCAGGGACACCAGGATGATAGTATAGGAGATTAGCAAGGTAACAAAGCTGCCCAGAGTGATGGTCCCACTGTTGGCTGTCACAACAACACCAAAATATGTGTCTGTGCAGGCAAGTTTCAGCAGAGAGTGGACATCACAAAAGTAATGATCAATCACATTGGGTCTACAAAAGGGTAACTGGACCGCCAGAGCCGCCTGGATAATGTAGTGCAAGAGCCCACCTATCCAGATTCCCAGCAACATTTTATTACATCTGTCCTGGTCCATGATGGTCATATAATGTAGGGGTTTACAGATGGTCACATAACAACCATAGGCCATCAAAATGAGAATGAAGATCTCAGCACAACCAAAGAAATGTGACCCAAAGAGTTGCAGCATTCATCTCACATAGGAGATACCTTTTGTCTTGGCTCATAGGTCAGCAATCATCCTGGTAGCTAACACTGAGGAGTAACAAATGTCCACAAAAGACAAATAGTTCAGGAAAAAATACTTAGGAGACTTGAAAAGGTTTCCAGTATGAACAGTCAGCATGATGAGGAGGATTCCCAGAAGAATGACTGTAGAAGAAAGAAAACACCATGAAACAAACTTTTCAACTGGTGGGTTCTGAGAAGGGTTCAAGAAAATGAATTCCATTACATTGTTTATTTCTTCCATGGAATTAATCCAGCAGGGTAAATTCCCAAGAGAAAATTAAATTAGCTGAAAGAAAACATTTAAAAGACCACAGTGTTATTTCTAATGATGAGCAAACAAATAATCACAGTAGTGGATAATGGAAAATGTGTACTTCCTGCTGCTTTGCACAAATACCTAAAGAATTTGAAGGGCATTTATTCTGATCATCTTGTCTCCATACAACAGTCAATTCATTTACTTCAAATGAGGAAAAAATGTCAGAGAGATAAAGTGAAACTTCCAAGTCACTCACCTAAGTGTTCCACCTCCCTCACCTTTCTTTAATGTCTAGTCACCTGTTAGGGTTTTTTTCCTAAACATTTATCTAGTTTTTATTCTGTAAATGACACTCAACCTAATTTTGAAGCAAACTTGTGTTTGGGGATGTGGTAATATTTCTATGTTTGGAAAAGTTTACCTGTTGTTTGACACTGAAAAGAGAAAATATGCCTTTGTTTTTCCTTCTGTGCACAGCCATACCAGGTCACTGCATTCATCAGTGAGGACTCAAGTAGTTGAGACTGAATGACTTCTGCAAGTTCTCCTATTTATGAAACTCAGGTCTTTGTGTACATCAGATGATGTCCTCTAGTTGATCTCAAGCTTTTTATAGTCAGGAGGTGTTATAGTAGAGTATAAAGACAGCCAGCATTATACAAACCTACATTACATAAATGTGATTAACCAGGCTATAATCTTGGTTGAGTAATTTCACATCATGGAGCTTCTGTTTTCCCATTTGTATGAGAGAGTTTTTATTTTGCTATCATCTCTATCATTATAAAAGCTATTTCTACCATGATATAAAATCACTTGCCAGCCTCAGATAACCACATAATTCTTGTAAAGAGTTAGAGATAAGAGAAGATAAAGCAATTACAGAAAAGCTGCTGTATTCAAAGCAAGAACTGTTCTGAAGGGGGGGGGTGGAGTAAATTCTCCATCTTCAAACTAGGAGGGTTTGAGGAATCTCCAGTCTTTATTTGCCTTTGTCTTGCTCTTTCAATCATTTGTTGACAACAAGAAAGCCACCACTCCTTCATGCATTCTTCTAACCTTTCACATTTCATTCTAGCTATAATTCTCCCAGTTTTGATGAATAAAATATTTCCAAAAGAGATCATCACTGAAAGATAATTTAAATGGGTCTAGAAAAATTCAGCAGTGGTGTTTCAGGTACTCCAGTGGGGCCATTGGAGTGTTTGAGTGGAAATAGTTTGTAGAACAGTTTTGATTTAGGGAGTTTTCATGGTGCTTCCTCAAATCAAGCCATAGATATAAATGATTCCTCTAATTATATGTTGGGCTATGATTACACAGTATTTTGCAGTGTAGATCTTTATCCAGTTGAGGTCACATCTCTTCAACATCCCTGTCAAGTTGAGTACCTAGAGCTGTTACTGAATTCTGTGCTCTCATCTACCCCTTTACAGAAACACTATGCCTACAACTTCCAGCTTTGGGGAAACTGAGTGGCTGTGTGTTCTCAGGTTCACAATTAGAGGGTGTGGAGTATTCACTAAGGTGTGCCTTCCCTTATGCAATGCAAAATAACATCAACCATAATGATATAATAACAATTCAAATTCAAAACTCCAAGCACATCCCTCTGCTTTTCCATGCTGAATCCCCTTTGGCTTTTCTTTCTGAATTAGAAATAAAATACTATTACCCAACAAGAGAATCATTCATTTTGAAGGAACTCAAATCATAGCAGTTTCTGACCACTGTGAATTTTATTGCTTGAATTTCATCCAGCAGAAACTGGACATTTATGTACTGGCCTGAATTGTGACATCACTGTTTATACCTTATGGTCCTAGAGGAGAGGAAAGAAGTCCTACTTATGCATTGAATAAAGATTCAATTCAAATGATTCCTTCCTCTACTTTCTCAAAGTCTTAAGTATGAAGACATCTCACTTTCCTTTGAAATGATAAAGCTTTTGATTATTATTTTCTTCTTCACATTCACACTGTTCTGTCTCATAGTTGTGAATGGATACACTTTATCAGCTCATTAGCATCCTCTAAATAATTTTACTCTCCCTTTACTTCTGAAAACAGTGTCCTGCAAATATATTGCAAGTGCTTAAAATATAGCAATTTAATTTAATCCCCTTTTTCCACAAAACTTCTATGTAGATTAGAAGGTATATATTTAGACAAAAATTATCTCACCAGTATTTTCCAAAGCTCCAGTTTTCCTTAATTGTCTATCTTTCCCTGAAATAATATGAGAGCAGCTGACTAAAACATAGTAGGGATGGTCCCTTCAGAATTGCTTTATGAACTGTCAGTGCCCACAAATGCAAGGGCTGGTAGGAGACTGTTTTGGTAAGTCCTGGTTACGTCTCTCACTTTCTGAGATCTACCACATCACAGCATCTTTGGCAATAAATATCCTTTTCTCTACTTTGTAGGTCTATTTAAAGAGGATGATGCAAAATGATAATGACCTTGGAAAGCATTTCCCCAAAGTCTCAGTCCATAGCCAGAAGCATATGAAAAACTTAACAATGGACTTCAATCTTCTTTTTTCTTTTTACATTTTAAAACAAAATCCCTTTTTATGTGATATTTGAAGTCCAATGATTTCTCATACTAAGGGTTTTAACACTAATTCAAGACATTTCAACAAATATATGTCATTTATTTGACTGCATAATGTTGTATATTTTTAATCAATTAATGTATGTGTACATACATAAATCTCAATCACTGTTTTGGGGTCATTCTGCTATTGAATTTGAATTGCTCCACTCCTTTAAAAAGTTGTATTTGGTGGGAAAATAGTGAATTCAATCGTGCTACTGAGGTTCACTATTTTTCTTCTTAGTTGTGTTTCTGCTGATTTCTAGAGAAACAAACATAAAAATGTTTCTTTCTAGTTTATTCCTGTAGTGTAGGCTTTTCTTCTTTTATTTTTTACTTCTTGAGAGCAAACTAGTTTAGAGTAAACCAAAATCAAGGTGTGGTCAGGGCTGTGTTCCTTCCAGAGCTCAAGGGGAAAATCCATTTTCCTCGCAAGGAGAGGTATAAGTCAAATTCTTCAAGTAACATTTCTAGTCTCCTAAAATGATTTAAAGTAGGTCAGAAAATCAAGTTTCAGTCCTTACTGCTGCAGCTGGTCTTGCAGACATAATTGGTACCCAGCAACTTAATCTTCCAACCACCTGGGTAGATTTTCCCCCACACTCACCTGTCAGCTCTCAGTAGCTTATCTGCTAAGGTGATCCTCATCTTCATCCAAAAGGGTTCTGAGACCTTTCTTGCTTTACCCATGTCATTGAATCCCACTTACAACTAGCAGCCTTCTCAGTTACTGATGTAGAATAGCACTTACATGTCACTATATTTTGCTTCCAAAATCCAATGACCCATCAAGTACTGTGCCTAATTCCTAGTGATGGTGGGTGTAAAGTGATAACTATTCTTTGTAAAAAAATTTTTTGAGGGAATCTCTGCATCCTCTGAACACAGGACTTTGAAGAACTTCACTCATGTGGCAGTCCCTGAAACTTCTTCATGGTGTTTGACTTCAAATTTCTGGCATGTATGTAATTTAATCATTTAAAACTTATCTATTACTGTCTACTAGTGAACAAAACAAACCAAAAATTAGTGACTTAAAACCACAAAATTTAATCCAAAAATAAATGGACTAAAATAATAACACCAAAATTTAAATTTAATAAAAGAAGTATTTTCCTAAAATTCTGTAATTTGGTCTGGATTCAGCTGAGTGGTTTTCCTGCTGGTCTCACCTGGAAACACATTCCAGTTCAAATGGGGTAGATGGTCCAAGATGGCCTCATTCATAAATATGGCAATTGGCTCAGGTACCTCAGTTCTTTTTCATATGACCTTGATCATCAGTCTGTTTTCCATGATGGTGTCAATATAGGGAACTGATTTGATATTTTGTATAATATTCAGAAGATTAAATCCCCTGAGGTTCTACTATGAAAAAAAATGACAGATTACATGGTTCTTGTGTAAAATGTTATTGTGTTTTGCCATCTAAAGGTGAATTTCTGTTGTTTAGCACTTTGATGGGGTTGGAGAAAAAATCATTCACAAGAACATAGCTACAAACCAAGTACTAGAAGCTCTGATACTCTAGTGAAGTTAATATTCCTGGTACTACAGCCTGTATTGAGGCTACTGCTTAAGTGATATTGTAGTAGTCCATAGTCATATACTACAATTCATTTACTTGTTGCATGGACCAGACTAATTAATTCCATGGTGATATTATGGGGACCTTGAATCTTTCAAATTTATGATTGCTATTTTCTCTGTAATGCCTTACAAAATATGATTTTACTTCTGATTTTCTAGATTGCCTGTGATTTAAGTGTTCTTGTTACAGAAGAATCAATAGGTTTCTTCCAAGGACTAAGTATATATTCCAATTAAGCATTTGAATAATAGGGAAATAATCACAGGATAGATTCACAAGTACACTGAGCCTACCACAAAGCAGTCATGAACCAAAACCCAATTTGTAATGTGGTCTTCATTACTATAACTGGAGGATTACGATAGTATTTTTGGTCCTTTTGTATCAGTGGCAGGTCAGAACTTTTATCTAACAATCCTAAAAATGTCTCAGTAGTCCCCTTTCCTCAGCACAAGTCTCCTATGGCAAATGATTCTGTTCTTAAATTTTCCTTTCTCCAGGATATTCAACTATCTTTGTGCCATATGCTGTAACCCATTATTCTGTCCAGGCTTTAAGGATATGGCTGTCTATATCCTTATCAGAACTTCGAATCCCAAGTCCCTATTCAGTATATCCTCCCTTCTCCAGAATGAAGTTCTGTCCATCACCCAAGTCTAAAACTCTCAAGCTGTATCCCTAAAAATGTTCTCCCAGTTCATATTAGTAAAATCCTGCAAATGTACTTGAGGTTTAGGATATTACCTATCAAATTAAGAGCTTTAGTTGTGTTAAACTGAGATTTGACCATGTTTATTCATCTGGACATAATTAGGGTTGCTGTCATTTGATTTGAGGAAGCACAAACATCAATCTTTTGATGCTCCTGTTTCAGGGAGTCATTTTGTGTTCTCCAGCAAAAGGGATAATGTTCTTTTGTTGCTAGGATAGGGGACTAATACTTCCAACCAAAAAGTTCAGAGATTTTTGAAGTTCCAGATCTCAGACTCTCTCACACACATTTCTACACTTTATTTCAAACATACACCATTCAAATAATGATAAAGCTCTAATCTGTAGATGAAGCATGCTTCATTAGAGACTTCATCCTTCAGCTAGCATGAAAATTAAAATTTAGCATCACAGAATCAAAAGGAGAAAATATATCTAATATATGTGAAGACAGAAATGTGGGACTGTTTTGTTGGAGTTGAGCCTATCAGGATCCCCTGACTATAATGTTTGACTCCCACTCTCTACCCCAAAAGGAAGTGCTTGGTACTTGTGACATGCTCCTTGGAGACCTGGGACACAAACTTCTCTAGCACCATGGGCTCTGGCTCTTGATGGGTGATACCGTGTGCATCACTTGGCTGCTGAGGCAGATGTCTATTACATAGCTTACATGGGTTCAAGATTAGAGACAAGTGGCACTTCCTCAACCTACATACTATTTATTTCCCATAAAACTTAATGAGTCATTCTGTGTGAATTAAATAAACTAAATGATCAAATACAATGCATATCATTTGAAATATTAATCATAATAATTAGGTATTCAAAGCACAGCTATGTTCTAAATTTTAATAAAATACTTAGACATCGTGAATTCATGAGAATAGAACACTTAATGCCAGTTGCTGCACAACCTTTTATTCTGTAGAAATGTTTACTCAATTTAACATATATTCATTTTAACAGCTTTTTTTAGATATAACTTACATAGTATACCATTCACCGGGTTGTGAAACCATTACCACAACCTAACTTTAGAACATGTTTATCATCCCTAAAAGAAACCTAATACCTATTAGCAGTCATTCCCCATTCCTCTTCAACATCTCTTCCTCCTGCAGTATTAGGAAATACTAATCTATTTTCTTTCTCTATAGATTTGAAAATTCTGGACATTGCATACAAAAGGAATCATAGAATATATGATCTTTTGTGACTGACCACTTTCCAGGATCATCCATATTGTAGAATTTAAAGTACTTCCTTCTTTTTCATTGCTGAATAATGCTCCATTTTATGGACCATTATCCCTTCATCAGTTGTTTGCCATGGGAATTGCTTCTGCATATCATATAATAAAATATTACTGTAATTAATCATTAATTTTAAATATATAATGAGATATTTTGTATATTTACTTAACTGTTTTAGATATAATTAAATTATTGGAAATTTTCTTGAATTAAAATAAGACTATTTTATATGTGATATAAGAGCCTCAGAAGGACAATTCCAGTTTCTTCTTTGCTTTTTGTTTTTTCATATATTTTTCTTTTTCATATTTTATAAAACTTGTAATTTATTTGTTATTACTGTCTTTAATTGGTGATTATATGTTAAACAATTTAAAAAGGAAAAAATAATTTTTATTTGAAAATATGTGCTATAAATTCCTTCATGGAGTTCTGAATTTCCATGTAACATCTTTTCCTTTGGCAAGACATAATTTCTTAATTATTTAACTCTTCCTTTGATTATCTGAAAATGTCTTTACTTTGCCTATAGTTTTGAAAAATATATTCACTCAATACAAGATTTTGTATTAACATATTTTTCTATTTTTTTTTTCCTTTTGGCACTTTAAGGGTGTTAAAGTATAACCTTCACAGGTTCTGATATGAAGTCAACCATCATTATTATCCTTGTTGCTTTGTATATAACATGATCTAATATCACTTTTTGCTTCTAAGTAACTTTGATTGTTTTTATATTTAGCTTTCAGTTAGGTTTTTTGATTGGTTTCGCTAATACTATTCAAATATATATATACTTAAAATGTGTATATATAGAATTTTTATTTTTATTTTTGGCAATAATAGCATAGTTATGTTCTAAATTTTAAGCATAGGAAAAGGATAAATCTGATTACACTTTAACATTTTTATATATTGTGTATATAGATCTAAATATACTTAGATGTACATATATTTATATAGTTAGGGTTAGGATTTATATAGCATGTATAGTGTTATTAATCATGACTTTTGTTATTGAAAATGTATGATTTGATACATTTTCATGTATGTATACAACTATAAAACTATCAGTATAATCAAGATAATGAACATATTATTTCCCCAGAAGTTTCCCCTAGTTGACCACTGATCTGTTTTCTGTCACTATAGATTGATTTTCATTTTCTATAGTTCTACATAAATGGAATTATATAGTACCTATTCATTTTTTGTCTGGTTTATTTCACTTAATGTAATTATTTTGAAATTTATCCATGTTGCAGCATTTATCAATTGTTTATTCTTTTTATAGCTGAGTAGTATTCTATTGTATAGACATACAGAAGTTTTTTTATATGTTCCTCTCTTAATGAATTTTTTATTGTTTCCAGGTTTGGGTTTTTACAAATAAAGATGCCATGTACATTTCTATATAAGCCTTGGTATAGACATATGCTTTCATTTCTTTTTCATAAATATCTATGAATAGAATGGCTGGTACATACAAGTTTTTAGAAATTAAGCTATATATTTTTAGGTTTACTATCTTAGAAATTAAACTATATTTTGTGATCATTGTAATTATGGCTTAAGATTTTATCTATTTTGGTATAGGTACTATAGACACTTCAACATATTAATTTCTGCATTATTTTACATAAAATAATTTTCTGTACTCTGAACTCACCTCCTGTTCATGGAAAATCAGAATAATGTCACTGAATTTGTCTTCTTGGGGCTGTGGGAGAATAAGGAAATAGAAATACTCTCTGTTTCTTGTTCCTGCTCTGTTACTTGACAGTCTTAATGGGGAACTTCATTATCTTACACACGATCACTTGCAGCCATCTAATCAAATTAACCCATGTATTATGTCCTCTAACACCTCTCCTTCTCAGCCCCTTTCTCACCTTTGCTGTGGTTCCAGGATAATCAGAGACTTAGCTACAGGGAGAAAATACATTTCCCAACTCTTGCTGGCAGGTGTGGAAATATTCATCTTGGTGTCCATGGACTTTGACTGCTATATTGGCATTGTCAAGCCCCTGAACTACATGGTCACCATGAACCAGCAGAGGTGCAACACACTGATCATGTGGCCTAGGGCTTGGGTTTTTGGCACTGCATTGCTCTACTGCTCATGGTCCTCAATTTACCTTTCTGTGGCCCTTATAATGTCAATCACTATATATGTGTTGTGAAGCCTCTTTTGAAACTAGTCTGTAAAGATATCCATGTCACTAATATCCTAGCTATTGTCAATTCAGGGAATGAATTGCAGTTTTTCTTGTCCTGGTGACTTCTTAAATAAACATATTGTACAATCTTAGGACACGCTCCTCTGCATGGTGACCCAAAGCTCTCTCAACCTGTACCTATCACATTATGGTTGTAGTTTTGTTTTTTTGTGCCCTATATCCATACCTATACTATACCTGCTGAGAATGAGAACAAGGACATCTATGTATTTTACACTGTGATTTCTACCATGTCAAATAATCTAATTTGTAAAATGTTTAAAAGCTTGATCCTGTATAGACACTTGAAAAGAAAGTGTATTCTATTATTGTTAGGTGGAGAGTTCTATAAATGTGAACTTGATCCTTTTGGTGGATGACATCATTGAGTTCTATATTCTTGCTGATGTTCTGTCTAGTTCTATAAATTATTGAGAGTGTTTTTTTTTTATCTATTTCTCTTCCAATTATTTTACTTTTTACTTTATATATTTTGCAGTTCTGTGGTCTGGTGCATACACTTTCAGAATAGCTATGTTATCTTGGTAGATTGACTCTTTTATCATTAATGTTCTATCTCTGGTAATTTTCTTTGCGTTGAATTCTACTTTATATGATATTAACACAGTCACTCCTGCTTTCCTTTTATTAATATTTCATTTTAAATCTTCTCCATTGTTTTATTTTCATCCAGCCTATATCACAATATTTTAATTGAATTTATTGTACAGAGTTTACAGTCATGTTTGTTAAAACAATCTGCCAATCTTTGCTTTTTAACTTGTTTGTTTAGACTATATATATTTAATGTGATAAGAAATAGGTTAGGCTTTCAGTCTTCTATTTTATGTTCTATTGTTTGTTCACTCTCTCTGTTTTTCACTTCTCTGTTTTTATTCTCTGCCTTTCTGTGGGTTACTTGAACATATTTAATGTATGGTGAAAATATATATTAATCCCACACCCCAAAACAATCATTCTAATATTAACGATCTTTTTGCTAGTTGTTCTTTCTAACACTCATTTTCTAGCCCTGAGCACAGTTACTGATGGACTGTGTAGTTATCAAATGAATATACAATGATTTCATCAATAGTTTTGCTATACATGTGAATGTAAAACAGACTAATTTAAGAAATATTTTGGTTCAAAAATTTGTAATTTAAAAATTTTTGCCATTAAGATATATTTATTTTAGATTTAAAATACGTAAGTCTACTATACTAAATTTTATTAAAGGAATAACTTAACTCAGCTAATAAACACTAATTTTGTACAAACCCATTATGTAAGACCTAAGGTGCTCAGAAATCATCAGGCTTGAAGATGATTAGAAGTCTTGATTGGTGCTTAAGAAAACATTGGAGACCAAATTAAGTTGTGAGTGACACAATTTTACATGACTTCCTGCCTCATTCACTCTCTTCTTTGGTATCACTCTTATATTCAAACCTGTGTCTGTCTCTAGGCTTCTATTGGGTATGCTATTTTAAAATTCTTTTAAAGATCTTGCAAGATCCATGATCATTACTACAATATATCCTAGATATTTCAAAGTGATCTTAATTTCAATAAGTATTTTCCTTCCTCTCTGAACAAACCATCAACTTTCTGAGAACAATTTGATTTTACTAAATGCCTCAGAGTATTTTTTCATCTGAAAATTCACAGAATAGTCTTATGTTACTATTGTTCTAATATTTTATTGTAAAATAAACTATCATCTGAATTGGTTCCATTATCAGGAAAATTGGACTAGCAGCTGTTTTGTTTTGTTTTGTTTTGTTTGTTTTTGTTTTTGTTTTTGTTTTCCCACTCTGTTTATTCAGGGAACTTGGAATATATCAGATGAGTAAACAGGGTCTTTATGCTAGGCTCATAATTTAGTTCAACTCATATAATATGACTGATTAGCTTATATTCTCAACATAAAAGGAGCATTATGTGCAAGGTGAACTATGGAGACACAGAGTTTAAGATCTGAAGTCTGAAATAACTCTTTATCAAAGTTTAGCTGTTTGATCATGAACATAAACCACAAAGTTCCATTTTAATTCTTGGTACAGATAATTGTAAATGTTCCTCATTTGGTTTTATAGTTGATTCTATTACTACAATTTTAGAGAATTTTTGTACCCTCCCCAGAGTTGTTGAGCAATGTGGCTAGGTAGAGGTTGTATCCAGGCTCCCCTACTTTACAGTTCAGTTTCTATACTTTGTGCTGCCTTGTCTCTGATAGCAGGAATGCAGTTCTGTCTGAAAATGATTTAATGAAGCACAGTGTTTGCTTCTCTCTTCACCTGAGGTGGGAGAGAGACAGATTGGTGATTTTCTGTCTCAAGCTAACTGTGGTCCTGGCAAGAGCTTTGCTGTTGAGGGGCGAGGATATGCTCTGAGTTCACTTTTTTCTCAAAAGAACAGAAGAATTTTGGAAAGCCCAGTGGCCTGCCTTCAGTCTCTGAATATCCTCAAAGTCTGCCACTGGTTCTGCACCTTCTGATGCATATGACTTTAAGACTGGATTCCCAATTGCCTTTAACATTGTGTTCCTCCAACATTTTAACTCTTTTTGCATGGTTTTCCTTACTGTTATTTATTTTAATCTAACTAATTTTGAAAATTATGGGACAAATTTATGATATAACATGAGTAAAATGATTCTACTGACCACAATTACACCTAAAACATAAAGATAGGCTGTACACATTTTATTTCACTTAAACATATTTGTTTTTTCCCAGTGCTAAAACTATTTTAGTAGGCCAAGGTTTTCTTGATGGCTCCTTTTTATTCATAGAAAAATATTATTAAGTGCTCATACTTAATACCCCATTTAAGTATGCTTCTCTCAGGATCTTCCTCTAATTCTTCCGGATTAACAAACTATACTCAATGTATTTCTGGTTCCATCAAAAGACTTCTGCATGAGAATCTTTAGGTTCATTGCAAATAAGCTTGTAGAGTGTTAAATTGTACAGAAGTCCTCACATGTCCAATTTGAAAGTTTCTTGCCCCATGTTCCTCATCCAAGTGGATGCATTTTGGAAAGGTCACTGACCTTATTGTTTTGGTGTCTGACACTTAAATGGCTATGAAATCTCACTTTAAGTCCATGAGTTATTCATTTCTCACTCTTTGAGTTTAATTTGTTCATCTCTAGGTCAAGGCAATCTCAAACAATATACAAAAAGGTACAAATTGTCATAAATTTGCAAACTGATTTTGAGATTTATATGGACATGCAATGGATCTAGATTATACCTCAGATGTTAAAATAGAACAAATTTGGAGAATTTATACAACATGATATTAAAGTCTCTTTTTAAATCACAGTGATCAAAATGATGTGATATTTAATAAAGATGGGTGAGTAGTCAATGAAACAAGACTAGAAAATATAGTAGTGGAAATGCCTAACTTATGCTCAACTAATCTCATCAGATTTCTGTAGGTAATTCAAAGGAGAAAGAAAATTCTTCTCAATAAACAGTGATGGGACAATCAGACATCCCAAAGGACAAAAAAGGATAGATTGAACTTGACTACACCTCATACTTTGTACAAAATTAATTAAAAATGGATCTTAGACTTACATTTAATGTGGAAAATTAAAACATATTTAGAATAAAAAGGGGAATAAAATATTTCTGACCTTGAACTAGGTAAAAAGACCATACCAAAAAAAGATCCTTTTCAGAAAAAAAAGATAAATTGGGCCTCATTAAAATTAAAGCTTTTACAGCACAAGTTGAAATGACCAGAAATGAATTCAGGATCCAGTTGGTAATGTTCCAGATGCACATGAGGCCCCTGAATACATTTCTAGGGAGTATCCAGTTGTGTTTAAAGATGGAGGACAGTATGAGACATGAACAGCTCTCTCCTTTTATTAATACAGGTGAACTTGAGCAAGGAGTAGTCAACCTCAGGCATTATGGAGAAGTGGATAACCAGTCAAACAGAGGTTTTTAAATCCTTCTTTCAGAAGTGCTAGAATCCTACATTTTCTCACAGTTACTTGAATTTCAAAGCCTAAAAGCAAGATTTTAATTTAAAATTAAACACATTTTTCACTGAAAGACACAGAATCCTGTTGGGTTGATTTCTAGCTGTTTCAGCTGGTTTTTAACCTTTAGAAGCTTCAGTGTCCTTTTCTGAATTAAATAGCTCATAAAACTTATTTAAAAATATGCATTATTGTGAGGATTACTTGATATAGGGAACTTAAAGTGCTTGATATTTTCTAACTAAATTGTTGTTATTATTATAATTATTTTTTCTAAGATTTATCTGAACAAGACAGGTACTGTAAACTACTGATTTCCTGAAATTTTAAACATTGAGAAAATCTTTAATGTGTGGATTTGTGCATGGAAGAGAGAAGGAAAGGCTAACAAACTTCAGTAAGTGCATTGATGCTGAGGCTCTACAACCTGCACCAAGACATGGAATAGGAGAAAGAGCCACATAGTTAATAGGATAAAGCCTTGCTATATTTTTCTTGTAATTTTATTGAGATATAGTCACATATCATACAATCATTCAAAGTGTACAATCAGTTGTTCAGTGTCATCATATAGTTGTGCATTCATCACAATAAATTTTTGAACATTTACATTACTCCAAAAAAGTAATTAAAATAAAAATAATAAATGTAAAAGTAAAAAAGAAAATCCAAACAACCCATCCCCCATCACCCCCCCCATTATTAATTATGTTTTGTCTCCCTTTTTCTACTCATCTGTCCATGCACTGGATAATGTGAGTGTGAGCCACAAGGTTGACAGAATCAAATGGTCACACCATATAAACTATATAATTATACAATCAATTTCAAGAATCAAGGCTACTGGGTTGCAGTTCAACAGTTTCAGGTATTTTCTTCTAGCTATTCTAATGCACTAAAAACTAAAGAGAGATAACTATAAAATGCATAAGAATAACCCCTAGAATGACCTCTCAACTCCATTAGAAATCTCTCAGCCTCTGGAACTTTACTGTTTTACTTCTCTTACCTCTTTTGGTCAAGAAGACTTTATCAGTCCCATGAGGCTGGGTCCAGGTTTATCCCTGAGATTCATGTCCCACTTTGCTAGGGAGATTTATACCCCTGGAAATCATATCCCATGTGCAGGGTTGGGAAGCAAGTCCCCTGGCCAAGTTATCTTAGAGTGGCCACATCTGAGCAATAAAAAATGTTCTCTGGGGGTGACTCTTAGGCACAATTGTAAGTAGGCTTAGCCTCTCCTTTGCATTAACAGACTTCATAAGGGCAAACACCAAGATTGAGGGCTCAGCCTACTAAATCAGTAGTCCCAATGTGTGGGAGAATATAAGGAATTCCCCAGGTGGGTAAATTTGATATTTCCTCATTTTCCCCAGTACTTCAAGGGAGCATTTCAAATGCTTTTTTATCCTCTGCCCAAATTACTCTGGGATGTATGACAAATTCACACTAACCTGTAAAAACCAACCAGATCTCTCACCCCTTTTCAAGGTTCCATGTAATTATGGTGTTTGAATAAACTGACCATACAAGATAAATTATAAAGTGTGCTACAGAAAATAAGATTTTACACAAAATAAACATCTCTACCTTTGCTCACACACAGAAGTAGAAATTTTAAAACACAGTCAATATCATACTTTACTGTTTAGTCTGATCTACCTTATTGCTAACCAAGGCCATTTCATACATATCCCTAATTGAAGTCTAATCTCTTTCTCAGCTTCTTTGACAGTGGCCCTAATGTTGGTAATATACATTTATGATAAATATAAGTCCACTTTCAAATAGCACTATAATTCATCACAGTTATTTCTGGTACCTTCTAACAGTCTCAATTCACTTCTGTGGCTTGTAACATTTTTATCATAAATTTCATTTATACTTAAGCTATAATAATCAACTATATTGTTACTATTATTATTTTAAACAAGTGGTTATCCATTAGATTAGTTATATATAAGAAAAATAAAATATAGTATTTTACTTTCATTTATTCCTTGTCCTATATTCTTCCTTTCTGTATGTAGTGCTGAACTTTTGATCTAATTTCTAATCTTTCTGTAGTACTTCTATTAACACTTCTTGCAAAGCATGTCTATAGGTGATAAATTCCCACAATATTTGGTTGTCTGAGAAAGACTTTATTTCTCCTTCAATTTTGAAAACTAATTTTGCTAAATATAAAATTCTTAGCATTTTTAAATTCAATTTTTAAATATTCCACTCCATTCTGTTCTTGCCTGCATAGTTGCATAGTTTGAGGGGAAGTCTGATACAATTCTTAACTTTTTCAGTATATACAAAAGTTATTTTTTATTCTAGCTATTTTCAAGATTTCTGCTTTGTCTTTGATTTCCTTCAGTTATACTATATTCCTAGTGTATTCCTAGATGAAGGTATTTTTATTTTATTTTCTTTCTTTACATGTTTATCCTGCTTGGTGTTCTTTGAGTTTCCTGGATCTGTGGCTTAGTGTCTGTAAACAATTTTCAAAAATTCTTACCCATTAGTATTAATATTTCCTTTGGTCATTTCTTTCATCTTCTAGTTTTCCCTGTTACATATATATAAATATTTTGTTACTGCCCCAGAGTTCTTGGATATTCTGCTGCACCTTTAAGTCTTTCTCTCTCTCTCTTTCTCCTCTCTCTCTCTCCTCATCAGACTGGGAAGTTTCTATTGACATATCTTCAAGAAGATCACTGATACTTTCCTTGAACATGTCTGATCATCTGATGATTCCATCAAAGGCATTCTTTATTTCTGTTACAGTGCTTTTTTTAAATTTTATTTTGAAATAAATTCAAAGTTACATGAATAGTTGCAAAAACAATACTAGCCCCATACACAGAATTCCATCATACCCTGACCCCCCTCCCCCAATAGCTTAATCCACCAACTTTAACATGCTGTCACATCACTATTTCTTTCCCTCCCTATCTATCATTCATCATATATTTCTGTCTTCTGAATATATGAGAGTTAGCTGCATGCATCCTTGAACATCCACTATAATTCATGTATGTACTCCCCATGAACAAGAACATTCTTTTATGTAATTCCATTAAGCCCAGCTAAGAAGTATAAGAGATTCAACAATGATACAATGCTTACATTCTATATTTCCTTTTCCTTATGTCTAAACTATGTCCCTTTGAGCCACCTGTCCTCCACTCTCCAATCCCATCCAAGTTCATCCTTAGCATTCAATTGTCATCTAGTTAGAAAGCCTTTTTTTTTTTTTTCTTTTTTCAATTGTGGAAACATATATAAGCCTAAATCTTCCCATTCCACCCCTTTCCTAGCTTTCCATTAGTGGGATTAATCACATTTAGAATGATGTTATGCTCTTTCCCACCACCCATTACTAGAAATTTCCCTTCACCTCAAACAACAACCCTACACTCCTTTCTTAACTTCCCATTGCCCCTTCCCCCATTTCTCTTAATCCAGACTCTACCTTTCATCTCTATGTTTATATTCTCTGATAATTTCTTTGTGTTTACTGTGGGGCTTAAAATTAATCTCTTAAATCCCTATCAATCTTGTTTTTCTTTGATACCACCTTCACTTCAATAGGGCACATGAACTATGTTCCTATATTCCTTCATTCCCCCAACTTTATATAGTTGTCTAAAATTACATATTTTACATTGAGTTCTAAACCATTGATTTGTCCTTAGAGTTTGTGTATTTTTTATCATGTAGGAAGTAAATAGTGGAGTTATAGTTCAAAAATGATTGACTTCTGTTTGTATTCCATTGTGTTTGGAGAATGTTCTTTGAGTATATTCAATTTTTTTTTTTAAATTTCTTGAGGCTTGTTTTATGTCTCAGCTTATGGTCCCTTCTGGGGAAAGATCTGTGATCACTAGAGAAAAATGAGTATCCTGGAGATTTGGGATGTAAGGTACTATATATGTCTGTTAAAATTCTCTATATCTCTGTTGGTAGGGTTTCCTTTAGAATCTGAAGTAGGGCAGGTCTTTTATTGGCAAAGTCTCTCAGCATTTGTTTGTCTGTGAAGAATTTAAGCTCTCCCTCAAATTTGAAGGAGAGTTTTGCTGGGAGAAGTATTCTTGGCTGGAAATTTTTCTCTCTCAGAATTTTAAATATGTCATGCCACTGACTTCTCACCTCCATAGTGGCCACTGAGTAGTCACTACTTAGTCTTATATTGTTTCCTTTGTATGTGGTGAATTGCTTTTCTCTTGCTGCTTTCAGAACTTGTTCCTTCTCTTCAGTATTTGAGAGTCTGATCAGAATATGTCTTGGGGTGGGTTTATTTGGATTTATTCTATTTGGAGTTCACTGGGCATTTATGCTTTGTGTGTTTATATTGTGTAGAAGGTTGGGGAAGTTTTCCCCAACAATTTCTTTGAATAGTCTTTCTAGACCTTTACTCTTCTCTTCCCCTTCTGGGACACTAATGAGTCTTAAGTTTGGACATTTTATTTTATCTATTGTATCCCTGAGATCCATTGTGACTTTTTCAATTTTTTTCTCCATTCTTTCTTTTGTTCTTTCATTTCTGTTCTGCAGATTTCTAGGACACTGAGATGTTGTTCATCTTTCTCTAGTCTTGAATTGTGAGTATCTAGAGTCTTTTTAATTTGGCCAACAGTTTCTCTTATTCCCATAAGATCTTCTACTTTTTTTATTTACTCTTGCAATGTCTTCTTTATGCTCTTCTAGGGTCTTTTTTATGGTGCTTATATCCTGGGCCATGGTCCTCTTGATGTCCTTTAAATCCTTTGCCATGTTTTCATTCTTTGATTGTAGTTCTTTAATTAATTTTGTGAGGAATAACGTTTCTTCGGAAATCTTGATTTGTGTGTTTGGAGCTGGATTCTCCATATCATCTGGTTTTATCATAGGCATTAAGATTTTCTGTTGTTTTTGGCCTCTTGGCATTTGTTTTGCTTGATAGGATTCTTTCAAATTGTATCGGAAGAAAAAAAGGATATCGATCTAATTTTTCAGAGACACACTTTGATGGTGTGCACTTTCTCTAGGTAACCAGCAGATGGCGTCTGTGAGCCACCTATATCCCTCCAGTCACTAGTGTGGGGAAATGATTCTTGTATGTTCAGTTGGAGAAGTCAGCCTGGGTGCGCCGCTGGAGTCGCCCGCCCTGAATGTGGGGCGTGCACACAGGTGGCCAGAGAGGAGGGGCAGCTCTTTCTCAGTGTCCCATAAACCACCAGACTTGGCGTAGTGCCTCTGGGTTCTCTGAGCGGATCCCCTCTCCCAGCTGCGATCCTCCCTCAGCCAAGAGAAAATGCCGTGCTACATCATCAGTGTGCACCATCCCTCTAGGGAAGCCCTGGGCCGCTTGGCTGTGCCACGGGGCTCTCAGCTTGCCTCAGAATGCTGATTGTGTGAGGTCGTCTCCACTGCAACTCCTTGTGGGCTGAGAGCAGCTGAGGTTTTCTCCACTGAGAGAGAGTGAGAGACAGAATATTTCCCCCGATTCTCCCAAGGTCAGCCACCACGAAAAGCCTCTGTCTGCTTGTTGAGTATTCGCTGTCTGTATTGAGCAGTTATTGCTAAAATCTCACTTGGGGCTGGGCTGAGAAAGTGCACGGTGTGGCTTCCATGAGGGAGGGGCTCCCAGCTCTAGGTTTTTGGCTGTCAGCACGGGTCTGCAATTTTACTTACAGATTTTATGCTGTGATCTTGGGCATTCCTCCCAAATCATGTCAGTGGATGTTGAGTGTACTGTCACATTTGTCTCCCCGCTACCATTCCAGGTTATTTACTGGTTTTTTGTTCATTTATGAATTGTTCTGGGGGAGACTAAGTCTTCCACCTCTTTCTATGCTGCCATCTTCCCAGAATCTCCGTATTACAGTGCTTTTGATACCATGAATTTCCTCTTGATTCTTTCTTAGGCTCTCCATTTCTCTGCTTATGTTACCTCTCTCCTCTGTTTTTTTTTTTTTTTTGCCTGACCTTTTATTATAGTAACACTTTTACAACTCAAAACTTCCTATTTTAACCACTATCAAGTGTACAGTTCAGTGATATCACTCACATTTATTTTTGTGACACCATCACTTTAATCCATTACCCAAACTTTTTTATTACCTCAAACATTGATTAAGCAGTAATTCTCCATTTCCATCACAATCTGGCCCCTGGTAGCATATAATTAACTATCTGCCTTTGTGAATTTGCTTGTTCTAAGTATTTCATATAAGTGAGATTATACATTATTTGTTTTGTTGGGTCTGGTTTATTTCACACAAGTTCATCCAGACAGTATCATGGCATTTATCAGAACTCCATTCTTGTAGCAGTGGGGAAAATAAGCTTTCTTGCATTGTTCTTGACCTAAGGAGGGGAGGGGCTTTCTGACTATTACTATTAAATATAATGGTAGCTGTGGACTTTTTGTATATGACTTTTATCATGTTGAAGAAGGTCCCTTCTACCCCTATTTTACCATGTGGTTTTATTATGAAATTGTGTTGGATTTTTGTCAAGTTCCTGCTTTATATCAATTCATATGATAAGTTATTTTTCTTCATATATTAAAGTGGCATATTATATTAATTATTTTTGCTTATGTTGAGCCACCCTTACATTTCTGGGATAAATCTCTGTGGTGTAATCCTTTTAATGTGCTGTCACATTCAATTTGCCAGAATGTATTAATGATTTTACATCTATACTCATAAGGAAATGGGAATTAATTTTCTATGCCTGTTCTCAGACTCCAGTAAACCCCAGGTTAGGGGACCCAGACATCGTCTGAGTCAGTCTTCCACAGAGCCAGCAGGGGCTGATGTACAAAGACACCCAATATTGTCTCTAAGGTGCAGCAATAATCAGGCCCCAGGGACCCTCATTTGAATGTGTCTGAATCACCACTGAGGGTCATAGAAACTACCATGCAGAGCTGGGTGGGGGGGCAGAACAAGCAAACTTGCCCTGGGGCTCTCCTAAATATTTTACTTTTTTTTCTTTTATTCCTGATTTCAGAAAATAGCATTAGTTATTTGTTGAATCATTGTCTAGCCTTGATTGTGTTCCAGAGTTTGGGGAAAGTTAATTTTGACAAAGTCTGCCCATTTTTCATTGCTTTCTCAGGGGCCTCTGTTCCAGGTGTGTCTTATTCCACAGTCTTGCTCCTGTCACCTCCCACCCCACAGTTTCTGCATGTTGTGCAATTTTTACCTTAGAGCTGCTAGCATATCAATCACAGTTATTTTAAATTATTCCTCTGATAATTCCAATATCTGCCAAATTTGAGCTGGTTCTGATGTTGCCTTCTTCTTCAGTTTTTTTTTCCCTTTTACCATGCCTTGTATTTTGTTGAAAGCCAGACACAATGTATCCAGTAATGGAAACTGAGGTAAATTGACTTGTAGTGTGAGGTTGTATGTTCATCTGGCTAGGAATTAGGCTGTGTTTATTCTTTCTTTTGGCTGTGAGATTCACGGTTAAATTTTTTCTTGTGTCCTTGTTTCTTTCTCCTCTGTTGTTTTTGGGCTTCTTTAGGGATTCCTTCTTAAATTGGGTATAAGCCTCTCAATTCTTCACAGTTGTCTTTCTTTCTTATAATCAATAATCCTATTAATGTGTTGGTAAGATGAGGGGGAGAGCCAAATGTTCTATAATCTTATGGTTTAAATTCTTCATCTTTTAGTGAGTCTGTATCTCTGGACTATGACTTTCACAAATGTTTATCACCTTTATTTCACCCCCTAGTTGAGACATGAGGTCCACAGGAGGCTGGAGTTGGATGTCTGTTTTCCCCCAGGTAAGTTAGGCTCTTATAAATACAGGATGGTTCAACTCTGGTAAAGTAATATCATGTCAGGACAGGTATATGGTAGGAAAAGAATGCCTTGGGAATATTTTAAATGACTACTTTTTCCCTTCCTACTGGCAGAGGCATAAAGGACTTTTTCTGTGGGAGCCTGTTGGGGCTCCTGGAAGTAAAACACATCAAAGTGTGGGGATCCCCCTAAGGCAGGGCCTCTATGTATCTTTTATCTCCCAAGTTGGTTCAGCCTTAATCTTCAGCAATTAGTCACATCAAATACTTAAATTATAATTCAAGGAAAACTTAATACATCCCCTTTGAGTACTCTTATCTGTTGTTAGCTCCAGGGGAGTTTCTACTACTAATGAAGGAAAAGTGGAACCAAAGTAAATACAGCAGAATAAATAAGGCAGAAACAGGGATGCCTTGAAATGAGAATTTTTCCATTATGTGCCTTGTTCATTAGGAGTAACTTTCAGGAACAATATCAGATGCAAAGTCATTCCTCATACATAGAGGGTAAAGGTAGATGTAGAAGCTGTGGCCAATATCCCAACATCTTAGGACCCTCAAATATTAACTACCTTTTCAGAATAGTGAAGCATCTACGTCCTGTAGTCAGCTGTATTTTCTTCATAAACTATAATTTCCTTTGTCTGTCCTGCTCCTCACATACACTCTATTAAAATATAAAAATAAATCAAAATATTTTCATGCAGTTTCAGTATATTTTTGGGAGTTTCAGAAGAGACCTAATCAATTTAGGAAAGAATTTAAAAATGGAATAAAATTCTATGCTGCTGGTCCAAAGATTGCAAAAGGTACATCTAGAGTTCTATATGGATTGAATGGGATAGTGCACATGGAGCAAATAAGTTAACCACAGGAAAGTCCTTCCAGGTATTTTAAAAGGGGAATTAACTTCATAATGATTGCAGAGGGATTACTATGAAAAATGCTATAATGTATGAAGCCATCAAATCCTGAAGAGATTATCTCTAATTATAGTAAGTGAAAATCAAGTTACAAAATGAGTAAGAACAGCAACATATGTTAATCAGTGAATGTTTACTATGGACATGTTTGAATATAGTCATAGGCATATAGATGACACAGTTTATCTATATTTATAAAATGTTGCACAAGAGGGCTAACTAATTTATTTGGAAAGATTCTCAGGTATATTAGCTAAAAACAACTCATTTTCTTCTCTAGTTTCTGACCATAAAAATATTCAGTGACTCCCAGCACTCTTTTCAGTTTGACTCAATTTCAAATATGTGCTTTATTGATGAACCCATTTTTCTCTAACAACTTTTTCATTGCCTCATTTACATCTTTGTTCCTCAAACAGTAGATGACAGGATTCAGCATGGTAATCACAGTAGTATAAAATACAGACAATATCATATCATGGTTCAAAGTGTAGCTGGAACATTGCTTCACATAAATGAAGAGGATAGTACCATGGTAAATTAACTCTTCAGTTAGGCGAGAACCACAGGTGAAAAAGACATTTTGCCTCCCTTCAGCAGAACACATCCTCAGAATGGACAATAAAGTAAACCCTTGAAAGATCAAGACTATCAATATAGTTATTATCTCTATAGAGCCAACAAAGTAGAAGAGTGGAAGCTGGTTGATGTGATTGTCAGAACAAGAAATAGAGAGGAATGGAGGAATATCTCAAAAGATGTCTCTGATTTCATTGGGTGCACAGGATAGGCTAAAAGTGTGTAATATAGCATGTGAAATGCCACCAACATAGGAAGTAATGATGAATGACACAGAGTCTTGGGGTGACATATTAACTGAATACAGTTGTAGATTGCAGATTGCTACATAGTGATCATAGGTCATTGCAGCTAAGAAAAACATTCTGATGTCCCAAAAGTAACAACCAGAAACACTTGTATTGCACATTGAAGAAATTAAATGGCTTTGCTATCTTCCAGTAAATTAACCAACATTTTGGGAGTGAAAACTGAAGAAAAGCAAGCATCCAATTATGACAACACACTCAGAAAATAGTACATGGTGTTGTGGAGCCTGGAATCCCCAATGATCAACACAACCAGTCTCAAATTTCCTATCAAGTCTTATTTAAGAAATACATTTCATTAGGATATAACTGACATAGTGACTGCTCTGAAGGATTTGGCCAAAGCAAATTGAAAACTTTCTGGGAAGGACCCATCATTCCAGATACCATTAAGAACATTTGTGATTCATAGGAGGTGATCAAAATAGCATTATCAGGAGTTCATGAAAAAGTTGATTTTAACCCTCATGGGTGACTTTGAAGTTTATAAGACTTCAGTGGAGGAAGTAACTGCAAATGTGGTGGAAATAGCAAGTGAACTAGAATTAGAAGTTGAGATGGAAGATGTGAATGAATTGCTGAAATCTCATGATAAACTTTAATGGATAAGTAATTGCTTCTTAAGGATGAGCATGAAAGTGGTTTCTCCAGATGTAATCTAATCATGGTGAAGATTCTGAAAACATTGTTGAAATGACAACAAAGGATTAGATATTACCTAGGCTTGGTTGATAGGTGCTGAAGAAGCAGAGTTTGAGAGGATTGACCCCAATTTTAAGTTTGGTGAATAAAATAAATGCTATCAAACAGCATTGCATGCTACAGAGAAAATTTTCATGGAAAAAATTGTCAATCAATTCATCAAACTTCATCATTATCTCAGCTTAAGAAATTGTAACATCTGCCTCAACCTTCAAAACCACCACCCTTATCAATCAGCAGCCATCAACATCACGGCAATCCCCATTACCAGCAAAATAATTATGACTTCAGGAAGTTTTAGATGATTGTTATCATTTTTAGCAACAAAATACTTTAAATTAATATAGTACATTGGGTTTTTTTGGACATAATGCTATTACACATTTAATAATAAGACTAAATTTTAGTGAAAATATAACTTTTATATGTGCTGGGAAACCAAAAAGTTTGAGTGACTTTAATGTGATATTCACTTTATTGTTGTGGCCTAGAATGGAATCCATAATGTATCTGAGGTATGCCTGTATATTTTCAATATTATCGTATAGAAAAGAATTATCTCAAGAATATATTTAAATATCAAAAACTCAAGTAAAAAGAAAATCAAGCTAATTTAAAAATGGGCATAAAATTTAGATCTTTTAAAATAAAAGATGTATTAATGGTTAAAACTACATGGAAAAGTGTTAGCATTAAGTTATCTAGCAAATGTAAATTATAATTACAATGAGATACTAATTTACACCAATGTCAATGCCTAATTGTAGAGAAAAAAACAAAGCCTCTGTGCATCAAATATTGGTGAGAATGAGGAGCAAGTGGTACTCTCATACTTAGGTGCTAGGATGTAAAATGTTATAACAAATTTTGAAAGCTGACAGCATTTTTATGAAGATCAATATACATTTACCCTGAGAGCCAGTAATTCCACTATTTAACATACAACAAAAAGAAATTTTTAGATATGTACCCAAACACACTTCTATGAGAAAGTTGACAGTGGATTTTTATCAAATAACCCAAATTCAAATGTATATAAATAGGAGACTGTTGAAAGAATTGAGGTACATTTATCCAAAAGAATAGTATAAAGTTAATCAACACAACATGGTTGATATTTAAAAGGGATGTAATCTTGGTTTAGGAAATAGTACAGTTGGGGCATTTATTGTTATCAGGTTGTTATGTGTTTGTCATACCAAATGACAAGGAATATATACCCCTCATTTAGACATGTGAACTAGGAAAGTTCTGGCTTTAATTTAAAATCCTTTAGTTGTTTTTGTCTGGCTTCAGAAAATATGAAATAATTTAACTGAGTTTGGTTTACTCTGACAATTCTAAAACTAAAACGTATTTCATGTTTGTATTAATGATATATATCCAACATATGGATTACTGCATATTTATCTTTCAAATAACAAATTCAAAGAGAAAATCCAATGTAATAATGAGAGTATCATTTATTATTTCATCATGACTTTATCTGAGCTTGCATACCTTCTTTTTTCCATTGAAACTTTAGTCCTTGATACTAAGTGAACAAGTATTTTTACATATATGTAGGTCTCCATGGGACTATATAGATTATTTATGTTTTCTTCCTTTCCTTGAATTGCCCCTTACCTTTTCTCACTGGGGAATATAGGGTATCCAAGATAATTAGCAGTCATGTTAAGACAATTTGTTTAAATCTCTGATGATTTGGGGATAGTCAATGATTTACAGGCTACTGCCTCAGGGAACATCTCAAAAGGGGAGGGAAACCATAAATTGTTTCTACCTGAGAAAAAGAAATCATAATTTGATAGAAGAAAATCAACTCTTCATTTAAGGTGGGTTGGTAAGATCTTTCCATGATTCTCACAATCACTTTGTCTTGGTCATTTCCCATGACTCCTGACTCCTATTATAGACACTCCTGTGGTTACTGAAAACTGATTTGTTCAAGTACATCTCTAATATTCCTTATCTCCTTTGTTAAATTGGGTTGCCTAGGAGCAGGTTAGTGCTTCTAAAGCATTAAATCCTATGAACTAATCATATTTCCTGATAGGAGTCTGGATACTTCAAGTGAAGATGAAGTTAGAAAAATTTGAAAATTTCATCACTGACCTCATCTAATAGAATCAATTAAGGTTAGAATTATCATTTAAAATAAATGGCACCCATTTTCATTTGAATTTTAGATAAACAGCAAATATATTCTGTGTGTGTCCTATTTAATATTTGATTAATGAATATACTTTTAGAACAAGTATGTACTATGCAATATTTGATAAACTAGGAATACATTTCAAATAAGCACTTCTTATGAAAACTTTGAAGCTATTCTTGTGGTTTTTGTTCACTTTCTTTGTGTTTTCCTTACTGTGTAATTTACTATTGGGTCTGGGCTTTGAGAATAGGCATTACGAACTGAGTAGAATGAAAGTAAACATGTTTTTTGAGTTATGGAGTTACAGAAAACCCCTGAACCCAAAATAATTTCTAGCTCATACCACCATATCTAAAGATTGAAAAAATCAGTCATGCCTTTGCATACCTCTGTATCCTAGGTGCTCTCATAATTACCTTAAATGAAGATATTAAAATGTTCATTGCCATTAAGATGTTTTATTTTCAGATATGGCATATTCTTTCCCATACCAAAGGAATGGGCAAAGTAGAAGTATCCAAACAATTAAAAAAGGAGATAGCAACTGAGAATGAAAATATAGAACTCAATAAAATGTAGAATAATTATTATCAATCCATTGATGACATCAAAATGTTATAATTGGTATTGGAATACAGTACACTGTTGTTTGGTCTAGTGCATCTATTGTACAACAAAATCTTAAGACAGTAGGCCATGGGAAAAGGCAATTATAAGGTTAAGTTTGCAAATGGAGATGGGCTTATAGATCATACATTTGTGAGGAGGATTGACCTCAAAAGGAGAATGAGGTAAATAGAGAACAGAGGCAAACTCATTTAGGAAGAAGGGATGAAGGTGGCCCAGATTTTCAAGAATTGCCCTCTACCATAAGATCTTCAATCAGGCTGGCTAAATAAGCACAAAATATAAGTAGATTCCTAAATTTGCTGCCAGTCTCTTTAAAGTTCTAGCCAGCAAAGCACAGAAAAATCATCCTTATTTTATAACTACAAAATGGGGGTGACTAGACTTCCATTGCTCCAATCAGTTACTGTTGTGCAGGCTAAATCTCTGGATTCCATTACACTGTAATAATTCTATCCTGCTTGTTATGTGTCTGGATATTTTAAACTCTATTTGTCCAACTGAGAAATCATGATTGAATAAACATAGGTGTTGGGCGGGCAATAAATGTAAGAGGAGTTTAAGGGGAATCCAAATGGATTAAGTTAAACTTGTCTCACAAGCTAAAGTTGTTTCACTAGAGCAGTTCCAACTTTGATTATTTAGAGATATTCCCAATAAAAAAATGAAGATAGAAGGATTTGTCATGGAAATATTTTGTAAACAGTGTTATTCTTTATAAATTCTTCATTTTTAAGTTTTAGAAATAAATTGATTGCTTAAAAAATAAAATGTCTAAATACACAAATAAAAATCATATTTGTCTTGTAGACTGTCATCTACATAGTATTATATAGACAAAATAGGCATAAAATGATTCAGGTATCTTAATATTGATATAAACAATAGATTTTAGCAAATATGGGTATATGTCTTGTGGGACTGGAAGCTTATACAAATTGTGGAATTTTAATAAAAATCAATAATACTATAAGTGCAAATTTGGGCAAAATGTGTATATTTATTTCAAAGGAAAAATAGATAACTTTCAGATATAAGATACTATAATGATACCATTTTTAAAGCCCTTGAATTAAATATTTGTATTAATTACTCTACAGACACAACTCAGTCTCTAGTCCAAGGAGTGTTTTAGCAGTAATACAAAACCAGAAAAAGTACATCATTTAAAGAAACATATCATTAATTTCAACCATATATATATACACTTCCTAAGCCTCAAATGAAATATTAACTAATTTCCCACTTGGACCTAAGAAATTCCTCCAGACACAACAGTGCAACTTTACATTGCAAAAATGCCATGGAGAAGAAGACAGAATGGAAAGAGAAGGTGGCCTTCAATGATTATGGTTATGGTCAGCAAGTTTTCACAAAATATAGAGAGACCACTCACCTTGTGACCACATTGCTAAGGCCATATCCAAAGCGTTGGTTATGCCCTAAAATTTAAGTTTCATTAGTTTCATGTTAACTGAGCATTTTTCATTCAAAATTATCAAAATGTCACAAGAAATCTCAGGCAGATATTCAGTTATACTAAAGAAAACTATGATTTCATTGCATAAAGAGCATAATATTTCTATATTGACACTTGTATGTTTTTATATCCACAAAAATGCTTTGAATAGTGTTGATTCTATTTAGTATTTAGTCAATTTTATATCCATGCTAAAGGTGTTTCATAGGGGTCCTGTTTTGAGAAAAAGCTATTTTAGCTTCTAAATCAATTATGATAATTTTTGTATGAAGAAATATTTTCCATTTTGTCTACAGACATTAAGATTAGAAAATGTTACATGAAGGTGATAATAAACATTCTATTTCTTCCCAGGAGATACTGGATAAAATGGGCCAACAGACTCTGACAATGCTACCCAAATTCATTCTCCTGGGGGTCACAAGGTGTCCAGAGCTGCAGGGTCCCCTTTTTGGTGCCTTTCTTCTCATCTATATGGTCACAGTTGTGGGCAATCTGGGCATGATCATCCTGACAAAGGTGGACTCCTGCCTCCACACACCTATGTATTTCATCAGACACCTGGCTTTCATTGATCTTGGCAATTCCACTAACATTTGTCCCAAGATGCTGGTAAATTTTGTTGTGGAACAGAATACCATTTCCTATTATGCCTGTGCCATGCAGATGGCTTTCTTCATTATGTTATCAGTGAGTTTTTCATGTTGTCAGCTATGGCCTAGGACCACTATGTGGCCATCTGTAACCCTCTGCTCTATAGTATTATCATGACACTGAGGGTTTGCCATGTGCTTGTGGGTATCCCCTACATCTACAGCACATTTGTATCTCTGATGTTCACCATTAAGACTTTTACATCAACTTTCTGTGGCTCTAATATCATTACACACTTCTACTGTGAAGAAGTCATTTTACTATCCATGCTGTGCTCAAATGCACAAGAACTAGAAAGGTTGACTATAACATTTTCAGCATTTAATTTGATTTCCTCTCTTTTGGTAGTCCTAGTGTCCTACATGTTGATTCTCATAGGCATATTTCAAATACATTCTGCTGAAGGCAGGAAAAAAGCTTTCTCCACATGTGCTTCTCATCTGACAGTGGTGGCTGTGTTCTATGGGACTCTTCTATTTATGTACCTACAGCCCAAATCTGCTCACTCTGCTGATTTGGACAAAATTTCCTCTGTGTTTTACACTTTAGTTATTCCCATGCTTAACTCCTTAATCTATAGTTTAAGGAACAAAGAGGTAAAAATGCCTTCCATAGGGTTTTTAGGAACACACACATTTTTATTTCAAATTCATCATAGAGTGTTTTCCTAATGAACTTTGGCAAGGAAAAATGTACTTGAAAATCTTTTTGATAGACATAATTTCAATATTTTGGCTCCTAAACAAAGAATAATTATAAGGCACAAATAGGTAATTTCCCTTATATTGAGAAATTAACCTCATAAACTAGATAACAGGTACATATGACTTCTTCCCAAACTGCATTAGTCTGTGTTCTCCAGAGAAGCAGACTGAAAGGAGATTTGCATTACTGTAAAATACTATGAAATTTATTTTAAAAATTGGCTTACCTGACAATGAGTCATGGAAAACCTTAATTCTGTAACATAGGCCATGAGTTAGGAATTCCAATGAAGACGATGTTGAAGTCCCCAGAAGAAGAAAGCTGGCTGAAGTAGACATAGAATTTCTTCTTTCTGACAGTTGAAATCCTCAATTCTTGCTTTAAAACTTGCAACAGAATGGATGAGGAGACTCCTCTCAAACTGGAAGAAGTATCCGTTGTTGCTTATAGATGTAATCAGCAATAGTTGGAAGCAATGAAACAATGATTTAAATCTATTCATGAAATACCTTTACAGAAACAATCAGTCCAGTGCTTCTTGCTTGACCAAACAACTGAACACCACACCTTGTTCAATTATCACATTAAAATAACCATCAAAATCCACCCCTGTCAACTTGGCACCCATACACATCTAATTAAACCATCCTTAATCTCTAAATAAAGATAGTAACATAATATTGTCATATGTTTTCTAACCTAATTCAACTTTCTTGCATACAATTGGAAAAGCACTTAATTTGGACATTTTCATGGCCTTTGTACTGTAAATTTGTGACCTAAAGAATCCCCTTTATAAAAGCCTATCCATTTCTGGTATTTTACATAATGACAGCATTAGCAAACCAGAACACCCTCCTATTTAATTATAGTCTGTGATGGTTAGGTTTGTGCATCAACTTGGCTAGGTGATGGTGCCCAGGTGTCTTGTCCAGCAAATACTGCCCTAACCATTACTCCAAGAACATTTGTGTATGGTAATAAACTAGAAGGCTGGTTTATTAAATCATCAGTCTGTTGACTGCATCTGTAGCTGATCACATCAGAAAAGGGAGTGTCTTCTGCCATGAGAGAATTCAATCAGCTGGATTTAACCCAATCAGTTGAAGGTATTTAAGGGAGAAGAGACAGAATTTTAACTTCTTCAGCTAGCCAGCTTCTCATGGTGAGTTCTTCAAAGACCTTCATTGGAGTTGCCAGCTCACTGACTGTTCTACGGTATTTGTACTCATGCATCTTGCCCATAGAATTTGGACTTGTGCAACCTGATCTACAGAATTTGGACTCAGACATCCCAACAATTGCAATAGATACTTTTATAAAATCTCATATTTTCCTATATCCCCTATTGGTTCTGTTACCTTAGAGAACCCTAACTAATACAAGTCCTTTATTTCTAATGTCCTTATTCTATTATTTTCCATCAAGAAACTGAAGGTACATTTTTGATTTGCAGCTCTATTGACCTAATTATGTGGACAGACCTTCCTATTTCCCTAGCTACATTCCCTGTAAGGCATGTGGTTCAATTTTAATACAACTCTGAGAGAACTGGAACACTCTATCTCAAATTTAAATATTAAAGCTCATACTCTAGTTTGAGGTTCAGGGTTATAGTTTTTAAAATATTGTTTAAGTGATGAAAACTTTTCTTCCTGCTTCTGGAATTGAACTGGCCACTCAACTACAATATGCTGTGAATATTATGCATTTGGTTACTTGTGGCAGCTTAATAACCTCTTCCTGATGGTGGTATGTCTACTGTTAAAAGTAAGTTATCCTGAAAAGATCTGTAAGTAATTAAATTTGTTTATTTGTCCTGAATCATCAATTCTTTCCTGGAATTAGGTCACAGAGGTTTTCAAGCATGGATCAGTAAATGGACACACAACAAGGTATTCAATTTTGATGATATAAGTAGAACTCAGTAGTTAGGATCTAACTGAATTTTTAGTACTAAAGAAATATTTGTTTATTAAATAGGGGTCAATACAGATTATAACAATGTAGTAATATTACAATATTAATAGTGGAGAAGAGAAGGCAACAAAAATTTTTGTATATATAGTTAAATTAATACATCTCCATAACCTAGTTGACTGAAGACCTTAGATATCAAAATGATATATGTAATAGCACATGCATGCTCATTAAAATCTGTTATATTTACTTTATGAAGATAATGTCTTTATTTTAGGTTCAAATTTATCAGCAATTTTACTTACCCATTTTATGCACACATAAAAATCATAAATTAAGCATAATTTACAAACTTTATGTGGATCTGAGTGACATACGTAAATGTTATAGGTTTAAATAAAGATGTTGTCAAAAACTTAATTTAGGTCCCTTCATTCAACAGAACTGTGCCTAGGAAATCTGCAGAACTCTTCCTTGGCTTCCCAGCCCAACTCACTCTCATTCAAACAAGTGGTGCTCAGTACCACTCCTATTGCCCTCCAAAGGGCACAGCTTGTGATCAGTCCTTTGCTTTTGTCACAGCAAAATGATCACTATATCAGAATAAATTGATCTTGTTACTTCAACATAATTTTAACAAGTACACAAGCAATTCAGTTCAAAATATTGAAGAGTTAAATACTGGACACAGATCGCCAGTGAAAGGCACACAGGAAAGAAACATTTGTTAACTCTTGAAGTCATTTTTAAAGCAAAACTTCCTTTGCATTTTTATTTATTAGATTATGAATAAAGTTAAAATGCATGACAGACTAAAAATGATTGCATTATTTCATGGAACATGGCATTCTATAACAGGGAAAGCTGAGGACATAGAAGATTTGTAAACAGATAGTGAGCATGAAGTCTTGCCTAGAAGCAGGAATTGCATGAAAGAATTTCAAGTAGAGGCAACAATTGCAGGCTTTGAATAGACATTGCCCTAGCTGAGTTCACAAACTACCATATAAGTCATGCACAATTTTCTTTTCTTACAGAATGATGAGAATTTGGCCATTATTCTAAAAGGCATGTCTGTTACAATCTTAGAGTACATATTTCCTACAAAAAAAGTGGAGTGTTTAATTCCTGCCTTTGTAGGACACATGCTACAGACAGAATTGCAATAACAAGCACACAGTACCAATAAGTACAGTCAGGAAACAGGCAGAATGTCAACATAAGGCCCTACTAGAAACTGTCAGCATATGAACCCTACCAGAGTCTGTCAGCCAGTCAGCATGCAGACCCCGCCAGAGCTTGTCAGTTAGTCAGCAAACAGACTCTGATAATCAGTCAGTGAGCATGCAGATACTGCCAGAGACAAAATTCTGGACACCATGAATCTAAATTAAATTCTTCAAATATTTGTGATGTCTTTGTCACCCCTAAGGGAAGTTAGAGGTCTACACTGCCAATATTGTAATATTGCTTGCCCTTTGTTCCTGGGTTTTCTTGCTTTCAGATTCTGGTTCCAGTGGCTCAACTGTTACGCTATTTCACAAATAAAAATATTTAAAAGTACAAACAAGTCAAAATGCATACTGGAGAAGCTGGTTAAATTTATCAATTTTCTTGACAATGCACAACTTGGCTTCTGAGCTTGACAAAGACATTGGAATATGGATAAGACTTCATAACCCAGATATAGCCTCCAAATTATTGGACACATTTTCCCTTATCTCTTGGCTACCCAAGGATGAGTTAGTTTCCCTGGAACTTGGATCTCCTGTTCACAGAAAAACCACATGACATGTTTATTTCCAGACAGCTCTGTCATATGGTTCTTCAGAATCCCAGTGCTTCTGAAGATCAGAAGTGGTTGTGAAGAAGGAAACCCAGAACATCCCATGAAAAAATAAATCATTCAACTAGGGGTACATGTATATTGTACCCCTAACTTTAACTTTCTGCATTAGCAGGCCAAAATAATGCCTCAAAACAGATATGACATAATGAAGACCCTTTGCACAATGCATGATCTTAAAACATTTTCTTATACTGTTTTCTAACTTATTGTAAAAACAAAACAGAACAAAAGACAGTAGAGCTAACAAGCAAGAACTAAATTACAATTTGGGGAGTAGGAGATAGGAACCAAAGTGTGTTCTCTTAATCTGCTGTAGATACCTCATTCAAGTCTGTCACAGAATTCTTTATTCAGCTTTGAAACAAGGAAAAGAACATAAAAGTGACCTTCCATTCTCCATTTTATACAAGTGAATTAAGTTCAAGTGTCTTCATGTATTTGTCTCAAAACAAAATTTAGAGCTTCAGCAAAGCATATTCTGGAGTCCATCATTTCTTTGTATGAGATGTAATGTAAACACAATCATAGAAATATGTGTATACTACCAACTGGTTCAATAATAAGAAAAGGCAAGGAGGACAGACAAGAAAAGATGGAAAATAGGACTTTTCTAGAATTTCAGGTAAATTCTTTATTCCATTCTATATCCTCCTTGCTTCTGCCTGCTGAACCTTCTTTCAAGGGATCTCCATCTAAAAACTGAAGGATGCAGTAACTTGTCAAGTTCCAATTTGTTGAGTCCTATCTGAGAATAGTAAAACTGATTCTGACTCTTCTTTTGGGGAACTATCACTATGGGATAGTGGAGATTGAAGAAATAATCAGCAGACTGAGAGATAGAATCAACATCCCAGTGGCCTGTCTCCAAAATTGGAGTTTAAGACAAGGCACCACAGTGGTATTTTTGCATGAGAAATCCCCTCTGGCTGAGAGAAGGGACAGCCCACCACCAGAGTCCTTGGATCAGAGTGTTCCCTCTTCTCTTCAATTATCCCTGAATTACTCACACCTCAAAGCAAGAGCTAGGACTGAATACCCATTTTAGCTGAAGATGCCACCAGCCAAACAAAGCTGCATGAAACAACCTTAAATGAAAATATCTTATGTACCTTTTATACCTATTCTCATTCTCATATGGGAGGCAGCCATTCCCATTCCCAACTCTTTTTAGTCTCATAGTCAAAGGACAAGAGAAAAGTTAAGAGAATCAATCTGTAATCCACCCCAATGTCAACATTTATAGACTCAGTGTGTTAACTTGCAAATGTTCATTTGTTATAGATTATAAGCACTGTCTCTAAAATAACTCCTTCAAAGCAATGGCTTATCCTTCTGCTTCTTTTTTTCCTTCCCCCACCACAATTCTCATCCAACCCAAAGCCCCACAAAGACACAAAATCCAGTTTCAGTTTGCTCAATTTACCAGAATGCACTATACCAGAAATGGGTTGACTTTTACAATGGGTATATATTAAGTTACAATTTAAAATTTTAGGCCATCAAAATGGCCAACTCAAGGCATCAAGAGGATGATAACTGGACTGTGAAGATAGGCAGCCAGCATCCAGGGCACCTCTGTCACATGGGAAGGCACGTGGTGATGAGTGCTTGTCCTTTGTTCCTGAGTTTTGTTGCTTTCAGATTCTGCTTCCAGTAGCTTCCTCTCTGAGCTTCTGTGCGTCCTCTCCTAACTTCTCTGGGGCTTCACTTGTGAGCTTCTCTTAATTTCATCTCAGCTTCTCTGGGGATTCCCTGAGCTCTCTAGACAGTTTCTGTGAATCCTTTATCCTCTTATAAAGAATTTTAGTAAGGGGATTAAGACCTAACTTGAATGGGGTGGGTCACATCTCAATTGACATAACTAATCAAAAGGTCCCAGCTATAATAAGCCTGCACCAACAAGAAAGGATTAAAAGAACATGACATTTTCTGGAGTACAAATCACCACAGTGTCTGTCTATAATTTTCAAAAGTTCTCAGCCATTAATACAAGTATTCCTTCTCATCATTTCTTTCTCTTTCTGATCTCCCCATTATATATATATATATAAACCTTTTGTTATTGCCCCACAGTTCTTAGATATTCTGTTCCATCTTTAAGTCTTTTTTTCTTTCTTTTTTTGTTCTCTTCACTCCTCTCTCTGGGAATTTTCTATTGACATATATTCAAGCTCACTGATACTTTCCTTGACCATGTCCATTCATCTGTTAATCCCAACAGACATTATTTCTTTCACAATGGTTTTGTTATCTTGCATTTCCTCTTGATTCTTTCTTTGGATCTCCAACTCTTTGCTGACATTACACCTCTGTAGTTTTTCCTGACATTTTATTATAGTAACACTTATAAGGCTCAAAACTTCCCATTTTAATCACTTTCAAGTGTACAATTCACTGGTATTAATTACATTAATTATTGTGCTACCATCAATCTGATTCATTACCCAAAGTTTTTATTACCTCAAACATCAATTAATTAATTCCCTATTTCCCTCACAACCTGGCCCCTGGTAACCTGTAATCTACCATCTGTCTCAGGGAATTTGCTTGTTTTAGGTATTTCATGTAAGATTATACCATATGTTCTAGTTTGCTAATGCTGCTGGAATGCAAAACACCAGAGATGGATTGGCTTTTATAAAAGGGGGTTTATTTGGTTATACAGTGTGCCAGTTTGAATGTATTATGTCCCCCAGAAAAAGCCATGTTCTTTGATGCAATCTTGTGGGGCAGACATAATAGTGGGGATTAAGTTGGAATGTTTGGATTAGGTTGTTTGCATGGAGATGCACCCCACCCACTGTAGATGATAACTGATGGGATATTTCCATGGAGGCATGGACCCACCCATTCAGGGTGGACCTTGATCAGTGGAGCCATATAAAACATGCTGACTCAAAGAGACTGAATAGAGTGCAGCTATGACATTTTGAAGAGGAGCAAGCTTGCTAGAAAGGAATGTCCTGGGAGGAAGCCATTTTGAAACCAGAACTTTGGAGCAGATGCCAGCCATGTGCCTTCCCAGCTAACAGAGGTTTTCCGGATGCCATTGACCATCCTCTGGTGAAGGTACCTGATTACTGATGTGTTGTCTTGGACACTTTATGGCCTTGAGACTGTAACTGTGTAGCCAAATAAACCCCCTTTTTATAAAAGCCAATCCATCTCTGGTGTTTTGCATTCCGCAGCATTAGCAAACTAGAACATACAGTTACAGTCTTAAGACCATAAAGTGTCCAAGGTAACACATCAGCAATCAGGTACCTTCACTGGAGGATGGCCAATGGTGTCTGGAAAACCTCTGTTAGCTGGGAAGGCAAATAGCTGGCATCTGCTCCAAAGTTCTGGTTTCAAAATGGCTTTCTCCCAGGACATTTCTCTCTAGGCTACGGTTCCTCAAAAATACCGCTCTTAGTTACACTTGGGTTATTTGTCCTCTCTTAGCTTCCCTGGAGCAAGAGTTTGCTTTCAATGGCCATCTTCAAAATATCTTTCATCTGCAGCTCCTGTGCTTTCTTCAAAGTGTCCCTCTTGCCTGTGGCAAGCTTGTTCCTTCTGTCTGATCTTATATAGTGCACCAGTAATTTAATTCACACCCACCCAATGGGCAGGCCAACACCTCCATGGAAATTATCCAGAGTCATCACCCACAGTTGGGTCAGACACATCTCCATAGAAACACTCAAAGAATTGCAATCTAATTAACACTGATAGGTCTGCCCACACAAGATTACATTAAAGATAATGGCATTTGGGGGGACATAATACATTCAAACAGGCACATCATATTCGTTTGTGTATGTGTGTATGTGTATCTGATTTATTTCACTCAAGTTCATCAATAAAGTATTATAACATATCAGAACTTTTTTTTCTTGTAGCAATGGGGAAAGCTGACATTCTTGTCTTGTTCTTCACCTCAAGGGAGGTTTTCAGTCTTTCAACTACTAAATATAATGACAGCTGTGGACTTTTTGTATATGCCTTTAATTATTTTGAGGAAGTTCTCTTCTATTTCTTTTTACAAAGTGATTTTTTAATGAAATTGTGTTGGAATTTGTCAAATTTCCACTCCATATCAATTCATATGATAATGCAATTTTTGTTCATATATTAATGGGGTGTATTACATTGATTTTTTAAAATTATGTGAACCACCCTTACATTCCTTGAATAATTCTCAGTAGGTCATGGTGTATAATTCTTTTAAAATGGCATCATATTCAGTTTGCTAGAATTTGTTGATGATTTTGCAGGAAATTGGTATATGATTTTCTAAGCCAGTTTCCAGTCTCAAGTAAAACCAAGGTTAGGAGATGCAGACATCATGTTGGTGAGTCTTTCACAGAGCCAATTAGGGCTGATGTACAAAGACACCCAATATTGTCATTAAGGTGCAGCAATAATCAGGCCCCAGGGACCCTCAATTGGATGTGCCAACACTGTGGGTCATAGGAACTACCATGCAGAACTTAGGCTGGGGAGGGGCAAAGGACAAGTAAATTTGCCCTGTGGCTTTCTTAAATTTCTTACTTTATTTTGCTTTTCTTCCCAATTTCAGAAAATAATATTAGATATTTGTTGAGTCATTGTCAAGACTTAATTTCCTTCTTAAGTTTTGGGAAAATCAATTCTAATAAATTCTGCCCATTTTTCATTGTTTCTCAGGGGCTTGTGTGTCATGTGAGTCTTACTCCACAGTCTTGCCCCATGTTACCTCCTACACAACAGTTTTTGCATCTTTTGAACTTTTTTCTTTAGAGATATTAGCATATCATCACGGTTGTTGAGTAACAGTAACTTTGTAAATATAATCTTAAACTTGTAAGCAAGCAGGAAATTTTAAATTAACCTTGAAATGTAACCTAAAGCAGCTTATAGATGTAATCTTAAAGTGGGAAGTAGGCAGTGGGTAAGGACATTTGGTCTCACAAAAAAGCAAGATGTAAAGCCTGCAACAATATGTAAATGTAAAGTTTGCACCTTTCCCAGGTGTCACTTAGTTCCTGAAGAAAAAAGGAAACAATTAAATTACTGAAGTTCTCCAAACATGTTAAATGTTAACTGAAATGATAAACTTCCTTTATCTCTAATGGTAGGTTAAGTCAATGAAAGAATCATTTCAAGGAGATAGCCCCAAACCTCCCAGATATAGATAAGCCTTTCCTCTATCACTCTTGTTACAGGTTGATAATGATTAACTCTTTGTTTCTGGATATAAAAACCAGTTGAAGAGATACTTCAGGTAGGCAGATTTGGGAAAGCACACTGAGTGATTGACCCAGAGTTGGGAAGTGCCCCTTCTACAATTTAAAATTATTTCTTTGATATTTTCAATATCTTGTCCAAATTTGAGTCTAGGTCTGTTGTTGCCCTGATATTCAAAATTTTGTTTGTTTGTTTGTTTTGTTTTGTTTTTTGTTTTTCTGTTTTTTGCTTTTTGCCTTTTAGCATGCTTGTAATATATTGTTGAAAGCCAGACATGATGTCTCAGGTAATGCAAGCTGAGGTAAATAGACTTTCAGGGTGAGCTCTTACATTCATCTGGCTGGGAATTAGGCTGTGCTCATTGTTACCTGTCACTGTGAATTTCAGCAGTTAAACTTCTTTGGGGTCCTTGCTTTTGTTTCCTGTGTGGTCTTTGGGTTTCTTTAGGGATTCCTTCTTAAATTGGGCCTGAGCTTTTCAATTCTTAACAGTTGTCACTCCTTCTTATATAAAATAACTGTATTAATGTGTAGGTAAGGTGTCTGAGAGGTAATTATTCTATAATTCTACAATAAGATCTCAGTCTGCTAGTGAACTTGTGTCCCTGACATGAATATTTGTCACCTTTTTCTCAACACCTAAGTGTTATAGGAATGCCAGGGGGGGCCTGGAGTTGTATCTGTCTTCCCTCAGATATGAAGTTAGGCTCTGTTAAATTCAGGATGGTTAAACTCTGGTAAAATAGTATTGCTTAAGGGAAGGTGTTAAGGAGAAAAGAATGCTTTGTGAACATTTTAAGTGGCTACTTTTCTCTTGCTACTGGCAAAGGCACAAAGGAATTTTTCTGTGAGAACCTGCTGGGGTTCCTGGAAGTGAAACTCAAGGAAGTTTGGGGTCCCCCTAAAGCTGGACCACTAGGTTTTTTTTTTTAAATCTCTCAAATAGTCCAATTTCAATCATCAGTAATTAGTCACATCAAATACTTACATTGTAACTCAAGGGAAATTTAATACACCCCTTTAAGTATTCCTATCAATCAGTTGCTGGCTCCAGGGGAGTTTCTATACCTAATGAACAAAACTTGGAACCAAAGTAAATACAGCAGAATAAATAAGGTAGAAATAGGGATGCATTGAAATGAGAATCTTTCCTTTATGTGCCTTGCTCATTAGGAGTAACTTTGAGAAACAATAGCAAATGCAAAGTCATTACTCATACATAGAGGGTAAAGGTAGGGAAAGAAACTGGACCTAACATACCAGCATCCTAGGAACCCTCAAATATGGACTAATTTTCAGATTGTGGAGCATCTACACCCTATGGTCAGTTGTAGGTTCTCTTCTAAGCTATACTTTTATTTGTCTTTCCTGATCCTTAAATACACACTCTATTAATATTATCATTCATTCTCAATATAGTTATTGGACTTTCAGAGTAGATGCAATCAATACGTGTAACTGGCAAGTGGACAAGAAAGATTTAATAGTAGATTTAATAATTCTAGTGTTTTTGGCCAAAGAGTGCAAAAGGCATATCTAGAGGCCTGGATGGATCTGGATGTGGAAGGGCACAGAGAGCAAGTGAGTTACCAATTTCAGAAGGGGAATAATTTCATAACCAGTGCAGAGTAGTTACTATGAAAAATGTGAGAATATATGAAGCCATCAAAACCTGAAGACATCAACTCTATAACACATGAAAATCAAGTTACACAATAAATAACAGTGATATACATGCATCAGTGAATGTTTAATATGGGTATGTTTGAACATAGTCATAAGCATATAGATGTCAGAGTTTATCTACATTTATAAAATGTTGTACAGGAAGGCAAACTATTTATTTAGAAACATTCTAAGGTATATGAACTAAAAACAAGCCATATTCTTCTCTAGTTTCTGACCATAAAAACATGGACTGATACCCAGCATTCTTTTCAGTAAGTTAACATACTGGTAATCATTTCCATACTCTCCCCAAAGCCTCTCTCTCATCTTTTTTTATAGATGACATAACCCCTTTAGTATTTCCTGCAGGACCAGTCTTTTGTTAACAAATGCTCTCAGCTTTTATTTATCTGTGAGTATTATAAACTCTCCCTCATTTTTGAAGGATAGCTTTGCTGGATAGAGAATTCCTGACAAGCAATATTTCTCTTTCAACATCTTAAATATACCATACCACTGCCTCCACACCTCTGTGGTGTATGATGAGAAATATGCATTTAGTTTTATTTTTCTTCTCTTATATGTAGTGAAGCACTTTTCTCTTGCTGTTTTCAGAATTTTCTCCTCTTTGGCATTTGATAATTTGATTAGTATGTGTCTTGGAGTAGGTCTATTCTGATTTATTCTCTTTGGAGTGTGTTATGTTTCTTGGTCCTTCCCTGGTCTCCTAAACCCCAGAACCACTGCTTTGGATAGTTCCTGCCTGTTATCTAGGTACTTTTGGTGAAGGAACACCTTCTGTGTGTCCTTATTCCCCATCTTCCTGGAAGTCTTCTCTGAAATATATTTTGGAATTATCTTTCCCTTAAACTATTATAAATGTCTTCTCATCATTGTATATCAAGCTGTGTTTAGAATTGCTTCTGAAGTAATCTTTTTTATATTTACATTTTAGTTAACCAAAATTCATGTTCATTTTCTGAAATAAGGTAGAGTCTATCACAACTATTGTGTCAACAAAGCTGCCCCTACTCAGATCATCCTTATTGCTTGTAAAATTGCCTTGACAAGTATAGAGAAAAATCCTCTCTGGCATAGCAGCTTGTAATAGAAGGTGACAGCTGGGGTTATAAGTTTTGTAAGTAACTTAATCTACATGAAGAAAGGAAATAAAGTTTTATAGTTTTTAATGGAGATGTTGAAAGAAAAGAAAATGAAGGATGGAAAATAAGAGTAGTAAGAGAAGGATCTAGTAAAATGATATAAGACCAGAGGAATACAGAAGATGAGGGAAATGGAGAATTATTTTGTGATAGAATGGTTATGCTCCTCTTAGAATAAGAAGGCACTATGTTATTGCATAAACTTCTACTTTGCTAAGGCTTATGGCTGTGCAGACATCTGGGGTTAAGATATGTGATATTCCAGAGAGGGATGTACTGCTTAATTTAAACTTCCAGACCTAAGGGGACAAGAAAATCCCCATTTTTGAAACTTAATATTCCTTGATTTTGTTTTGAATTTAAAAGATATGGAATCATGGTAACTGCTATCTTCTTCTTCATAGTAGTTGATGCAGTATAAAAGTCTTTACAACCATAGAGTATTCAGATGCATAAAAAATATTGAGGTATAAAATCAGCCTTTCAAAACAAAGTGAATCATTAGTGAAAACAGCATGGGCTCTCACTTAGACTTGAGTTTAAATTTGAAATAGCATTTATTATACTTCAGAATTTGGGAAAGTGTTGCCTTTTCTAAATCTCTTGTTCTTGAAGGAATTCCATGTGTGCCCTTCCCAAGACTTACAAACTTGCAATTCTTTCTGTGCAGGGCATTTCAAATTCATGCACTTGGGTCAGGAGACAGCTTCTGCTGTGGCTATAGAATGAGGGGCACCTTTGGTTGCTGTTTCAGGTCTTTCTTACTATTCATAGGTGTGCCCAGGAAGGACTGTTTTCATGGCTGTGCTTTGCCTCTCCTAATTCCCTAACCAATATCCACCAAGGTTTTGTTCTCATTGTTTAGACACAAGATGCCATAACTCCCTGAATACCAGGTATGTATAACCTCAAGCTGCAGGGGAAGTTATGCCCCAGTGGGTTTACTTTGCACAGTAAGAGATCACAGCTGGGAGGTAAATTTTTTTTTCCTGTCTTATTTCTTTGGAAACTAAAGCTGTGCTGATGTCCCTGGATGGTATTTGAGTTGTTTCATTAATTCTGAATGAAAGTGCAGCAAGTGATATGTGAGTGTATGTATAGAATCTCTCAGCCAAATCCCTTTTTGTTCTTTTTTTATTCAAAGAGTATTCTGTTTACAGATTGAGTGGAACAAATGCGGTAACTTAGTAAAATAGAATTGGAATATAATGTGTGAAATTTTGTGTGATTGTTCTATTGAACATTAATAAATGAGAGAAGTACAGGATTTTGATGGATTATTTCCAAAAATATGCCAAAATAGAAGAGATAGGCAGAATAAAGATGTCCAAGTCCTAATTCCAGGTGAATATGTTACCTTTCATGGATAAATGGACTTTGCTGATTGAATTATTTAATGACCTTTAGATAGCATGATTATACTTGAATATCTTGGTGTTCCCAAGGTAATCATGAAAGAAGGAGACAGGTGAATCAGTGTTAGGGAAAAGATATGATGACAGAAGCAGAGGTTGGTGTGATGTGATTGCTGGCTTGCAGGGGTCCAGTAGCCTAGGAATAAGGACAGCCTGTAGAAACTGGAAAAGGCAGGAAATAAGTTCTCTTACAGGGCCTCTGGAAGGTATATAGCCTGCTGAACACCTTGATAGTGCAGCAAACCCATTTTAGATTTCTGTCTTCCAGATTTGTTAGATATTTTTCTGTTTGTTTAAGCCACTGTATTTCTTTCAGGTTGAATAAGAAATTAATACCCAAGACAGAATAATTAGCTTCAGAAAATACATACATGTAAACCAAATTAAATAAAGAAGGAAATGCTGCAGTTTTCATTCTTGGCCTTACTTCATCTAACAAAATATATAAGATTAGTAATACTGCAAGGTGTGTTTAGTGCTGTTGCTCCAAATCTGTTCACCTAGACAGACACAAAAGGTCATTTCTTGCTGGAAATATGCATCTATAATTGGAATTATATTGGTTGTTGAAGCCAAATATGTTTACAATAAATTAAAATCAATTAATCATATACATCAATAATATAAAAAGTCTACAGCCAAATGTAATCAAATCATTGCCTATTTTGTATCTTGAGACTAGAAATATACATTATATATTTAGACTTTTCTGCTTTCAGTATTCCATTTATTTATGACCAAAGTTAAAAATATGCTCACTAATCTGAGACTCACAACTCTTGGTTTCAGCTTAGTTCTTATCTGCCTTGAAATGCCATAACTATAGTTTATTACTAGACTCAGTCTTCACTTTTCATGTCTTGCCTACTCTCCTTTAATCCATGTTGGAAACATTTACTGTACATTGATGTTTCACATGATTATCAAGCCCTTGGGAAATAGTCCCGTTTTTAAGGTAATTATCTTTTTTCCCCTAACATTCCCAGTGATGGGTGCACTAAATAAAAATGCCAGAAGAAGTGTATTTGATATCATGGTTTTATAACAAAGGCAATTTTATAAATCTGTGTCTAGCATAAAAACATCATATGGGAAAAACTTAATTTCATGTCATATTTGTATAAGCATAAACATTTTGCTTTGCTTTCATAGACAAAACAAGAGCAATGAAATGTAGATTCCTTGTATATTTTTTCTCAGAATGTTGTGCCATGTCAATTTCCATGTGTTTTAAGCACTCATGTTTAGTTATTATTTGCTCTTTGAGTTTTATTTTTCTGTAATACAAATTGACTTTAAAGTACAAAATAACAATGGGCCAACAGCATATTATGTATATTGATGGATAAAATGATGTAATAAAAAAGGAAAATTATAAGAAATCTTTAGTCATTGAGCAAAAGATGGGAATGGCAAAAAGGATTACATTGTCGTTTCTTCCTTGTTTAGTAATCATACACTTTATTAAGTTGGGTGTATTTATTTACTTTTGAATTATTTTATATTATATATGTTTGCTATAATTTTACAATTGATACATTTTGATATCTGGAACAATTATTTGGGTCTTTTGGGTTTGAATAAAATGCATTAAGATTTTTCCTATTTAAATTAAACTGAATTCCCAGGGAAGAGGGTGGAGTAGGGAGTTCCAGGACTAAGTCCTTCCACCAATACAACTATGAAACAGTAAGGAACTATGTGAAACAACTATTTTGAAACTCCATAGGTCAGAACACTGTACACTATCCAGGGAAGAGCAGGAGGAAGAGGCTGATAAATAAAGGTAAATAAATATAAATTGTCTCTCTCTCATATGGTGGTTACTGGTGCTCATCCCTTACTCTTTTGGTAGGCCACACCAAGGTCCACTCTCTGGCTAACTACTGGTGACAGAAAGGGTCACAAAAATCCTCTTCCCCAAGAACAAGTGTGGGCATGGCTGTCCCTGGATTACAGCCTTTGATTAGTGGATTTGGGTTGCTGGATAAGGGATTTGAGGGCAGCTATTATTGCAACCTGCCCCTGACAAGGGCACCAAAGTGACAGCATCCAACACCAGTGCAAGGTGTCAGTAGTGGGGTGATGTGTGGGGATCCTGTTTTTCACCCATGATTATTCTGTAAACCAACAACTTCTCTAATAAAAAAAAAATTAAGGTAAATGGATGTCAAATGATATGCCATACTAACAATAATCAAGAGGTGCAGTAGCCATATTAGTTACAGACAAAGCAGATTTAAGAACAAAGAAAATTATAAAGGGTTAAGTGAGGCATTATATAATGATAACAGGATTAGTTCTCCAAGAAGATATAATAATCCTGAATTTGTATGCACTTATCAACAGAAGATTGGTAGCGTGTGTAATCTGCTTGATTTGGATAAAGTATTTTATAAATACCAACTACATTCAGTTGATTGATCATTCTTTGAAGTTCAACTACATCCTTCCTGATTTTCTGCCTGCTGGATCTATCAAAAGTTGATAGAGCCATGCTAAATGTCCAACAGTAATAGTGGATTTATCAGTTTCTCCTTGCAGTTCTATCTGTTTTGGCCTCACATATTCTGACTCTCTGTTGATAGGGGCATATACATTCAGGATTATATACCAGATTTTGGACTACCATAGTACATGTTCCATGTGCACTTAAAAACAGAATATGTATTCTGCTGCTGTTGAATAGACTGTTGTATAAACATCAATTGAGTCAAGTTCCTTAATAACACTGAGTAACTCTAAAAAAAATGTTCTGTGTTACTATTTTCTCTCTATTATCAAGAGATGGGTATTGGAATTTCTGTTTGTAATTTTCGACAGCTACCTATCCTTGCAGGTCTATCACATTTTTTATTCTTTTTTTTTTTTTACTGTCCTTTTTTTGCTAACTTTTTATTTTGAAATAATTTCAAACATACAGGACAGTTGCAAAAATAATACAAACCCCATTCAGAGAACCCCAACATCCCCCCGTTCCCCCAGATCCACAAATTTTAACATTCTATATATCTGTTCTCCTTTATCATTCTATCTCCCCTTCTCTCCCTCTCCCTGTCTCCACTCCCATCTATTTTCTGACAGTTGAGAGCCATTTGCACACATCATGGTCCTTGAACATATAATACTTTGATGTACTTTTCCCACAAACAAGCATATTCAGTTATGTAATCACCTTAAGTGCAGTTACCAAGTTCAATAATTTTAACATATATAAAGCTTTATTCTATATTACAATTTTTCTTATGTCCCAATAATGTCTTTTTTAATTTTAAATTCAGCTTTATTGAGATATATTCACATACCATACAACCATCCATGGTATACAATCAATGGTTCACAGTACTGTCATATAGTTGTGCATTCATCTATTTTTGAAAATTTTCCTTATACCAGAAAGAATCAGAATAAGAATAAAAAAATAAAAAAGAAATAAGAACACCCAAATCAACTCCCCTTCCCACCCAATTTTCCTTTATGTTTTGTCCCCATTTTTCTTCTCATCCATCCATATGCTGGATAAAGGGAGTGCAATCCACAAGGCTTTCACAATCACACTGTAACCCCTTGTAATCTACATTGTTATACAGTTGTATTCAAGAGTCAAGTCTACTGGTTTGGAGTTTCATAGTTTCAGCTATTTACTCCTAGGTATTCCAATACAATAAAACCTAAAAGTGTTGTGTATATAGTGCATAAGAATGTCCACCAGAGTGACCTCTCAACTCTACTTGAAATCTCTCAGCCACTGAAGCTTTATTCTGTTTTATTTAACAATCCCCTTCTCAATCCCATGATGCTGGGTCCAGATTCATCCCTGGGAGTAATATCCTGCATTGCCAGGGAGATTCACATCCCTGGGAGTCAGGTTCCATGCAGGAGGGAAGGCAGTGAGAGCACCTGCCAAGGTGGCTTTGTTAGTCTGCTTACTGAAATTTGCCTTGAAGGTCTTCACCTATCTGTATACATGTTCTATTGCATAATAGGGAAGGGATGGGACTGAGATTGTGGAACTGTAATCCATAACAATTCTGGAAATTACCTATATAATTGCATGTTGAGCTGTACATTAAGAGTTGATACCTTTCTGTATATATGTATGCTATATTTTGCAATAATGGAAATGGCTGAAGTTGTGGAACTGTGACAAATGACATTCTTTCAAATTTGTTCTCCAACTACTTATGAAATCATACTTTGAATGTTATCACTGTTGCGTATATATATTAAAACTCACAATAAAAATATTAAAAAATAAAAAATACAAAAATACAAAAAAGAATACAATGAACAATTGTATACCAACAAAGTAGGTAACCAAGATGAAATGGACAAATTCCTAGAAACACAAATTTCCTAAACTGACCCAAAAAGTAATTGAACTCCTGTAACAATTATAGAGACTGAATCAGTAACCAGAAAACCTCACAAGAAAGAAAAGTTATGGACCAGATGATTTCACTGTTGAATTCTACCAAGCAGTTAAAGAAGAATTAACACAAAATCTTCTCAAACTCTTCCAAAACATTGAAGAGGAGGGAACACTCACTAACTCATTCTATGTGGACAGCATCTCCCTCAAACTAAACCAGACAAAGACAGCACAATATGAAGAAAATTATCTACCAATTTCTCTCATGGACAGAGATCCAAAATTCCTCAGGAAAATATTAGCAAGCCATATCCAAAAGTATTTTAAAAGGATTATATACAAAGACTAAGTAGGATTAATCCTATGATGCTACAGTGATTCAACATAAGAAAATAAATGTAATACACATTAATAGAATAACAACAACAACAAATTCAAACAATACATGAACATCTCCACTACATTAATACAATAACAAAAAAACCCAGAACACATATCATCTCAATAAACTAGAAAAGGATTTGTCAAAATTCAAAACAGCTTCACATGGAAAACCCTCCTAACACTAGGAAGAGAAAGAAACACCCTCAACATGATAAAGGCCATTTATGAAAAGCTCACAGCTATCATACTCAATGGTGAAAGGCTGAAAGCTTTCTTCATAAGATTACAAACAAGACAAGTGTTCCCACTTTCTTCACTATTTAACATTATACTAGAAATTCTAGTCAGAGCAATTAAGGAAAAAAAAAGAAAAGACATCCAAGTTGGAAAGGAAGAAGTAAAACAGTTTCTATTTTGTATGACTGCATGGTATGTGAATATATCTCAATAAAATGAATATTAAAAAAAACTGTTTCTATTCTCAGGTGACATGATCCTATATATGGAAATCCCAAGGCATTCACAGGAAGCTACTAGGAGTAACAAATGAATTTAGTAAAGTTTCCATGTAAAGGATCAACATAAGACTCTATTGTGTCTCTGTACCCTAGCAATGAACAATCTAAAATGCAAAGTTAGAAATTAACTCCATATATGATAGCATCTAAAAGAATAAAATATCTAAAAATGAATTTAACCCAGAAGATGAAAGACATGTACACTGAAAACTACAAAACATTGCAGAAAGAAATCAAAGAAGACCTAATAAATGGCAAGATATCCTGTATATGTGGATTGAAAGACTTAATACATTGCTAAATTGTCAATACTATCCAAAGTTTTCTGTAGATTCAATGCAATCCCTATCAAAATTCCAGTAGTCTTATTTTGCAGAAAAATATGTGATCCTCAGGTTCATACAATATTGCAAGTGGCTCCAACTTTTTAAATGAAGAATGAGGTTGGAAGACTCACAGTACCAAATTAAAAAACTCATTACAAAACTGCAGTAATCAAAACAGTGTAGAACTGGCATATGGATACACATATAGATCAATGGAATAGAATTGAAAGCCAGAAATAGTCCCACACACATATGGCCAATTGATTTTCAATAAGGGTTCTAAGTACATACAATCTGGAAAGAATAAGCTCTTGAAGAATCATGCTGTGATAACTGGATATACACATGCAAAAGAATGAAACTGAACCCCTATCTCATATCATAAACAAAAACTATTTCAAAGTAACATATGTGAAAATCTACATGACCCTATATTTGGAATGGATTCAGAGATATGGCACCAAAAGCACAAGAAATAAAACTAAAAAGAGTTAAATGGGCCATTATCAAAATAAACACTTTTGTTCATCAGACATATCAAGAAAGCAAAAAGACAATACACAGTATGGGAGAAAATAGTTGGAAATCATATATGTGATAAGGGCTTAACATCTGGAATATATAAATAACTCCTACAATTCAATAACATAGACAAAAACTAATCAAGTAAATGCTGGGCAAACACTCAGCAGGTCAACTTACAGCCCTCCCCCTATGTAGCCCATGACTCCCAGGGGTGCAAATCTCCCTGGAAACATGGGACATGAATCATGGGATTCATTCTTTTGCAAAAGGGGGAAGAGAAATGAAAAAAAGTATTTTTTTCTTGTGCAAAAGAATGTATTCTAGCGCAAAAGGGGGAAAGTATTCTTGTGCAAAAGGGGGAAGACAAATGAAAAAATTTGAAGTCTCAATAAAAATTGGAGGGTATTCTTATGCATCACATAGATATCCCTTTTTTTGATTAAATTCAGTTTTATTGAAATACATTCACACACCATACAATCATCCATGGTATACAATCCACTGTCCACAGTATGATCACATAGTTATGTGTTCATCACCACAATCTATCTCTGAACATTTTCCTTATATCAGAAAGAACCAGAACAAGAATAAAAAACAAAAGTGAAAAAAAGAACACCCAAATCATCCCCCCATCCCACCCCACCTGTCCTTTAGTTTTTATCCCCATTTCTCCACTCATCCATACACTAGATAAAGGGGGTGTGATCCACAAGGTCTTCACAATCACACTGTCACCCCTTGTAATCTACATTATTATATAATTGTCTTCAGGAGTCCAGACTGCTGGGTTGGAGTTTGGTAGTTTCAGGTTTTTACTTCTAGCTATTCCAATACATTAAAACCTAAGAGGTGTTAACAATATAGTGCATAAGAGTGTCCACCAGAGTGACCTCTCGACTCCATTTGAAATCTCTCAGCCACTGAAACTATTTCATCTCATTTTGCATCCCCCTTTTGGTCAAGAAGATACTCTCAGTCCCATGATGCTGGGTACACATGCATCCCCGGGAGTCATATTCTGCATTGCCAGGGAGATTTACAACCCTGGGAGTCGGGTCCCACGTAAGGGGGAGGGTAGTGAGTTCACCTCTTGAGATGGCTCAGTTTGAGAGAGGGGCACATCTGAGCAACAAAGAAGTATTCAGGGGGAGACTCTTAGGCACAATTACATGCAAGTTTAGACTCTCCTTTGTGGCTAATGAGCTTCATAAGGGCAAGTCCCATAATCGAGGGCTCAGCACATCAAACCACCAGTCCCAATGTTTGTGACAACATCAACACCAGTCCAGGTGAGGATCTCCAACACATCTGCACCTTCCCCCAGATCCTCAGGGCTGGGGAGGGGGAGGCTGTAAATATATTTTTTATTATCTGCCCAAATTACTCTGGGATGTGTCACTATTTCACTCCAGCCTATACTAACCTACCGTATCTCACTTCCTATTCAAAGTTCCATGCAATTGTGGTGTTTGAACAAATCGACTGTAGAGTTGTACCATTTAGAAAATTTAGATCCTCTACCAAATAGAAATCTCCTCCCTTGGTCTCATATGGAAGTTGAAGTTTTAAAACACAATCAGTTTCAACCTTTACCCTTTAGCCTGGCTTGCCCTGGTCTTAACCAGACCTGCTTCATTCATATCACTAATTGAAGTCTGGGCTATTTTTCAACTTTTTTTTTTTTTTTGACAGTAGCTGTATGCAATATTGACATTCATATCTGCCGAGCTCTAGCTCTGAGTTTCAGGTGTCTCAGAGATATGCATTTTTCCAAAGACCAATCAGGTTATACGCTAGGGGATCAGCATCTCAAAGTTTAGAGATAGGCATTACAATTCAGGGATAGAGTTAACTGCTGTAAGAGCTTACAATCTAGGGACT
>KN191444.1:556741-647972 GCA_000164785.2 Choloepus hoffmanni | reverse complement strand
CATCTCAGTGTCCTAGAAGCCCACAGAACAGAAAATGAAAGAACAAAAGAAAGAATGGAGAAAAAAATAAAAAAAAAATAAAAATGGATCTCAGGGATATGATAGATAAAATAAAATGTCCAAACATAAGACTCATTGGTATCCCAGAAGGGGAAGAGAAGGATAAAGTTCTAGAAAGAGTATTCAAAGAAATTGTTGGGGAAAACCCCAACAATTTCTACACAATATAAATACACAAAGCATAAATGCCCAGGGAACACCAAATAAACCCACTCCAAGACATATTCTGATCAGACTGTCAAATACTGAAGAGAAGGAGCAAGTTCTGAAAGCAGCAAGAGAAAAGCAATTCACCACATACAAAGGAAACAACATAAGTTTAAGTAGTGACTACTCAGCAGCAACCATAGAGGTGAGAAGGTAGTGGCATGACATATTTAAAACTCTGAGAGAGAAAAATTTCCAACCAAGAATACTTTATCCAGCAAAAGTCTCCTTCAAATTTGAGGGAGAGCTGAAATTTTTCACAGACAAACAAATGCTTAGAGACTTTGCTGATGAAAGACCTGCCCTACTTCAAATTCTGAGGGGAGCCCTGCTGGAGGACAGACAGGGAAAGGAGAAAGAGATATAGAGAATTTTAACAGACATATATAATACCTTACACCCCAAATCATCAGGAGAGTCACTTTTCTCTAGTGATCACAGATCTTTCTCAAGAATGGATCATAAGCTGGGTCATAAAACAAGCCTCAAGAAATTAAAAAAAAAAAAAAAAACAACATTGAATATACTCAAAGCACATTCTCCAACCACAATGGAATACAAATAGAAGTCAATATTTTTTGAACTGTAATTCCACTAGTTACTTCCTACATGATATAAAATACACAAACTCTAAGGACAAATCAGTGGTTTTGAACTCAATGTAAAATATGTAATTTTAGACAACTATATAAAGGTGGGGGAATGAAGGAGTATAGGAACATAGTTTATGTGTCCTATTGAAGTGAAGGTGGTATCAAAGAAAAACAAGATTGATATGGATTTAGGAGGATAATTTTAAGCCCCACAGTAAACACAAAGAAATTATCAGAGAATATAACCATAGAGATGAAAAGTAGAGTTTGGGTTAAGAGAAATGGGGGAAGGGGCAATGGGGAGTTAAGAAATGAGTGTAGGGTTGCTGTTAGAGGTGAAGGGAAATTTCTAGTAATGGATGGTGGGAAAGAGCATTACAACATTCTAAACATGATTAATCCCACTAATGAAAGGCTAGGGAGGGAGTGGAATGGGAAGATTTAAGCTGTATATATGTTTCCACAACTGAAAAAAAAAAGTCAGTCTAACTAGATGACAATTGAATACTAAGGATGAACTTGGATGGGACAGGAGGATAGAGGACAGGTGGCTCAAAGGGGCACAGTTGAGACATAAGGAAAGGGAAATATAGAATGTAAGCTTTTTATCATTGTTGAATCTATTGTACTTCTTAGCTGCACTTAATGGGATTGCATGAAAAAATGTTCTTGTTCATGGGAAGTGTATACATGAATTATAGTGAATGCTCAAGGATGTGTGCAGCTAACTCTCATACGTTCAGACAACAGAGCAATAGATGATGGATGATAGGGAGGGAGGGAGGGAGGGAAAGAAATAGCAATGTGACAGCAAGTTAAAGTTGGTGGAGTGAGCTACCTGGGAGGGGTAGTCAGGGTATGATGGAATTCTGTGTATGGGGCTAGTATTGTTTTTGCAACTGTTCATATAACTTTGAATTTATTTCAAAAAAAAACAAAAAACAAAAAACATGATGATTGGCTATTTACTTAAAATCCTCATGTGAAGCTCCAGCATTAAATATCAGAGTGCTATAGAAGAGCAATGACCAAGCCTTAGATTCTATGGGGGCTAGATAGGCAACTTGAAATGTATCATATAACCCAGCGTAAGGAAGCAATGCTGACTAAGAGAAACAAAAGTACATGCCCCATTTGCAAATGTTAAACTTCCAGCTTTGTTTTATTTTAATCTGCATGTCTCAGACAAAAGATACTGTTACATAGATGTCTTCAACAACATACCAGTTAGACTATTCTGTAGAATCTATGTGTTCATAGATTCAAATGCCATCTTTCTATCTTTATTTTGTGTTCCACCAAATAAAGACACTACCTTTGTGATATAATTGAATTAATGACTGAGTTACAATTGAATTGACAATGTTGTGAGACATAGATATTATTAAGAAATGCCTTTTATGGATAGATGTTAATGAAAGTGGCAAAGCAGGGAACTCCAAAACCCCATCCTTCCCCTAAAGATGGGATTACACTCTCAAAAACTGGGACCACAAGTTTCTAATGAAAAATATCCAGTGGCCATATAAATGCTTGATAAAGTAAGAAATGTTTAAATTTTGACTAGAAAATGCTGTGGCATTTCAATTTACCATCCCCCATTCTCTACCTCCAAGCCAGCCAAAGTGATGTTGACCTACCCTCCTGGGGCTTCTTGATGGCTCCAGGGGAAATATTGATCCTATTCTCTAATAAATTAAGTATATCTTGATCTGTCTGATAGTTACCTGAGAGATCAGCCCAGAGGCCAGAGTAGGTGTAAAAAATGGATACAACTACATGGTCTACATGACCCTCCAAAGTATCAGAAATTCCAAAGTCAGAAATGGATTGAAAGAGAAAAGAGGAATAGTAATTGTAACCAAAAGAAAAAAATCATTAACTAAACAAGGCTGTGGTTGCTATACAGATAAATATCAACATACATTAAGTTAAAAATTGTTAACAGAGACAGGGAAGGACATTACATATTGATAATTGAGTCAATCCATCCACAAGATATAAGAATTATAAACATATAAATACCTAACAACAGAACCCAAGTTACATGAATCAAAAATTGACAGATTTAAAGGGAAAAATAGTTCTACAGCAATAGTGGGAAATATCAAAACACATATTTTGGGGTCTAAAATTAAATATATAACAAGACATAGTTTCACATTATCATGTCAAAGGTTTTAAGTTCATAAGAGGAACATAAAGAGGGCAAATTATTCCCCAGAGCCAACCCCAAATCCCAATACAACTTTCAATAATAAAATAAATGAAAATAAATTTATTTCTACTATAAGAGATCATGAAAAATATGAATTTCAATACCTATTTAAATACCAAAGTAATTTTTGAGGGGGAGTTAACATAAAGAACACCTGGAACCATTTAATAAATAAGTAGTGGATAACACTACAATTTAGAGCAAAGACAATATTTCTACACCATAATTTTGCAAAGACAGTTCTTTGTTTAAACATGCATTTTTTCTCATCTCCTTTAGATGTGTGTCAGTCACTCACATGATAATTTGATGTCATTTCAAGGACTCCTCTAAGCCTTGGCAGTTATATCCGGGGCAGTGATCTTACTCACTAGGTATTACAGAGTGGTTGAGTCACACTGTACTGAAAAACACACTTTAATATTTTCATTTGGCCTTACCTCCAACTAAAAGAGGTGTCTTGCAAATAATATTTATCTTTTGAATTACATTGGTAAATTTGGAAATTATGTGAAATACATATATCACAGAAAATATTGATGATACTCTTTCAATTTAAAGGCAACTGGAAATCTCTTTGGAAATCTTGAGGTAATTCTGAGACAAACCTGATTAACTACAAATGACAATATCAAACTTGATGTCTTGTTTGTAGGTCCAAATGAAAGAAAATAATCATAGGAATTTGAGTGTGGGATTTCCACTTCTTAGAGGGTGTTTGTACTATCTGAAGAAAAACAATTAACTAGAGAACAATCAGATATAGAGGTCTATTTTAGCTTTCCTGAAAGACCATAATAAAGGTTGTGGACATACCACACAATTCTAGAATATTAAGTTTTCAAGGTAGATTGTTTATGTCTATTTCTAAGTCACATAGATTAGGCAGTAGAGAATATAGGTTAAATGGAAAATGGGGGCCATGAAGAGCAACTGGAAATCTGAGCAATAGTCCCTGTTTTAGTTTCCTAGGCTGCTCAATCAAATACCATGAAATGGGTCAAGATAAACAATGGGAATTTATTTGTGTATGTTTTGAGACCAGTACAAAGGCCAAACCATTAGGCCTTGTCAAGGCAAAGCTTTCTTCCCAAAGACTGGTATTCTGGGGATGGCTGCTGGGAATTCTTGGCTCTTCTGTCACTTGGTCTCTCCCTTCACTTAGGGATTAGCTTCTTGCTCCTGTGGTTAGCTCTCTCTCTGTCTGAATTTCACTCTATTTATAAAGGATTCCAGGGTAGGATAGCGATCCATCCTGACTGAGGTGGGCTACACCTTCTTAACTGAAGTAACTTCACCAAATAGTCCTGCTTACAAAGGGTTCATGCCAAAGTAATAGATAAGATTTATGAACATGTTTTCCTAGAGCACATACAGCTTCAAAATACCACAATCCAATAAACTGGAGAGGAGTTTACTTACCTTTAATGAGAAATACATCTTTGTTCCCCAAGTACTCCTAACACAACCAAATAGAAATAATTTATGGGTTTCTCTCCTCCTTTGAGACTCTCCCTTAGGAGAAGACATGCAATTTATTAATTTTGCCTGAAACATTTGACAGCTTCAAAGCCAGCCAATGGGATATCTACTAATTACAATTAGCACTTTTACATCCTCATAAGAGGTAAGTTATTTTTGATAACTTTCCACAGTTGCTCTTGGCTAAGTCTCTTCTGCTGCCACCTAGAGATTTGGAATTAAAGTATAGTATTTGCAGGACACAGATTTTAATCTGTTTTGTAACTCTTAATAGTCCACTTTTATAAGAGTGGTTTATACATGGTTTTATGGCTTAGGACAAAACAGAGAACTGTTTAAACACTGTCTATTATATTGTTTTAAAAATTCACAAGGGAAAATAATGTATGTATGTGTAACCATTTTTCCTTTACATGTTATATGTTTAATTTATAGAAATATGCATAGAAAAAAATGCATATATAAATTATTAAAAATTTGACACACATATATAACCAGAATCCAGATTAAACAACAAAAAGCATTAGAACCACTGAGGAATTCCATATTGTTTGATGAATAGTACTGCTATTTATAATATATTCAACCTTCTTGTTAACATATAAATGCATTTCTATTATATATTAAATTCATTTGCCTGGAATTGCTCAGTAATAGGTACACATACTCTGCCTTAGTAAATACTGCCAAATGGTTTTCCAATGTGATTGTACCAATGTACACTCACAGAGTGGTGCATGGCAGTTATGGGTGTTCAATACCCTTGTCATCGTTTAATATTTCCCATCACTTTGATCATATATTATTTTCATGATTCCCGTTTTTTTCCTTTTTCCATGTTTTCTTTTAACTCTGGGCATTTTTAAGATGCTTGTTTTAAGTATTTTCCTAGTAAGTAAAATATCTGAGATTTATTAGGGATGTTTTCTGTCACTTTATTTCTTCCTTTGACATCACAATCTTGTTTCTTTGAAAGTTTTGTGATTATTTTTTGACATCTGGGCATTTGAATTTTTTAATGTGTTAACTGTAGAATTAAGATTTTCTGGCTTCCAAAAGTTTGTTTTATTTTTTTAATTGTTGAAGGCAGTATTAGTATATTTGGTTAATGATTTTTCCAACCTATTTTTGTAAAGACTGTATGCTTAAATGTACATAATCACTGTAGTCTCTGTTTCTTTAGCATGTATTCAACTAGTGTCATGACAGAGATTCCCTGAATGCAAGGAGCTAAAAGAACAACAACAAAATGTATCTCTCTCAGGTTTTGCAGATTACCTCTAGCTGAGTCTCTCCTTTAGAACTTAATCAGTCTTCCCTTTGGGGCCAATTTCAGTGGGAAGATTTTAGCATTTCACTATTACCTTAGATGGTTAATGTAAGAATTTTATAGGTATTATTTATTAGATTGAAGAATTGTTTTATTCTATTCTGCTACAAATTTTATTATAAATTGATGTGGAATTTTATCATATGCCCATAAAATTTTAAATTATAATGATTTTAATGCATAGATTGATTTTCATAGATGGAAACAACATTGAATTCTTGCATATATGAAGTACTCCTTTGGCTATATCATACATTTTAAAATTTGTATAATTTTACAAATTATCCAAATATAAGAGTACAGATCAATGTGTTTCAGAATAGTATATCATAATGTAAGTTTTTTGGGTGGACATCATTTCACTCATTTAACTCTATGCATGTGAGATTCATCCTTCTTCTTTCCCTTTTCCTTTTTTAATTGTGGTATAAAATTCTTTGTATGAAAGCCTTAGTTTTCCAGACATCAATGTACCATAGGCCAATTTAGTATTTGAAACATAAACACTTTTTCTGCCTCAACAACCTTGACCTGAACATTACTATCTTTCCTAAGGCCAAATTCCAGATGAAGCTTTCAAATGGTGCTTTCACCTTTCCCCTTCAGAATTTGCATTGTTTAGATTTCCATTATCAATAGAGAAATTGTAAAAAATAAAAACAGATTCTTTGCTTTCCTGAAAGCAAATGATGCTAAAAATGCCAGGTTACTTCAGAAAATATTGTTAAAAATGAGAATATTATTATGTGTAGCATTATGTTCTAAGTCTGGCATTGGTACTATTATCATTTCCATAATTTAAATTGAAACTATGAGTCAAGAATTATCACTGGAACTAATCTGATAATCACAGTTAGAGTCCTCTACTCACCTTAAATGACAGACATGTTATTGCTTCTCCATGTGGTTGCTAAACCACACTGAAATAAGAGGAATTTATAAGTGTCTCTCCCCATTGAGACACAAACCTGGTAGATTGAATGCAATTTGATATTTTTTCCAAAGCATCAGAGACCAGGAAATGCCACTGTGTCTTTTTTAATTATCCAGGGTAGCTGTGATTTCCTTATTGAGAAACACTAATTTATATATAATTCCCCTGCTTTTCTGTGTTGTTTTGGACAACCCCTTCTCAGTCACCTTGATGTAAGTGTGTTATTCATTGGATACACACTTTAATTTATTAAACATCATTTCAATATTCAGCATTTTCCATATGGCTTCCCCCAAGTTTTATGTCTGAGAATGAAGTAAGATTTCTTTAATATGCCCTAAAATATTTTTAAAAGCTTCAGAGAGAATAGAAATTATGAATATATGTACTACTCATTTTATATCTTTCTTTTTGTCTCACAACTAGATTGAGTTCTTCCTAAAATAATTCCTTATCCAATAATCATCAATCTTCATTCCCAATTCCAATTCACTTCTCTTTCCTAAGAAGGTTGATATAGGTATTTAAAAAGACATTCATTGCTGTGTGTGCCTGACCCTGGCCACAGCCATCCACTCCAGTCCTCCTTATTACAGGAGAAGCACCAGGGCCGTTTCCCAGCAGGAAATGCAGGAGGGATCATAGAAGGTCTCCTGAAGAGCTGCTATGTCTTTTCTTCAGAACAGAACAATAGTTGTGAAATCAAAACTCCAAATCTTTGAACTCCAGAAAAATGTTCATGGGCCTCATAAATGGCAAAATCCCAGATGACCATCATTATGATTGGCTTGCCTGCCTAGAGCAAAACCTAAGTATCCAAGAATCTCACATGCTATCTTTGCTGGACTGAGGCATTCACCAAAGTGTTCAATCTTGGTGTGCATAGGTATAAAACAGTCGAGTCCTATAAGTCCTATGACTTTTTCTGGCATAAAATGAAGAGACCATAAGGAAGCACAGTGTACTCTAGTAGTGCTGGAAGATGTTAAGGCCTCTCTAACTGAGGAGAGTGGGCAGACTGCAGTGCTTAATCCACCAGTACCACCCAGGAGAGAAGGGACATGATTTTAAACTTTGCCAAGGAGAATTCCTTTAAGGTATTCTTTGTGGAATCTATCTGTGATATTCTGATATCATATCATCCAACATCCTGGACATAAACATGTTGAGCCTGACTACACTGAAAGGAACAGGAAGAATGTGGTGGAAGGTTTCCTGAAGAGATTGAGTGTTGCAAATTTACCTCTCAGTCCCTCAACCCAGAAAATTATGACAAGGATCTTTCTTCTCATGTGATAAATGTGGACCAGCAATTGGTAATGAACAGAATCCAAGACTATATCCAGAGCAAGATAGTCTACTCTCTCACAAATATCCATGTTCAAACTGATACCATTTACCTTTGTAAGCATGGAGAGACTGAGTTCAATATCTTGGGAAAGATTGGGGTGACTCTGGACTCTCATTGCAGGGAAAGCAGTTTGCTCAAGTTCTAAGGAAGTTTCTGGAGGAATAAGAGATAGTGGACCTCAATGTATGGATAAGCAAATTAGAGAGGATTATCCACACCACTGATTCCCTGGGGTGACTTATGAGCAGTGGGAAATTCTGTATGAGTTTGATGCTGGTGTGTGCAAGGAGATGGCTTATGCAGATATCAAGAAGCATTATCCAGAAGAATTAGCCCTTCAAGATCAAGAGGAATATCTGTATCTGTGTCCCATTGAGGAGTCATACTAGGATGTAGTACAGTGACTGGAGACTGTCATCATGGAGCTGGAGTGTCAGGGCAATGTGCTCATTATCAACTACCAGGCCATCATGTGCTGTCTTCTGGCCCACTTCTTGGATAAGAGTTCAGGCAGTGCTGTTGGACTCCCACTAGCCACTGAGTAAAGTACTTGCTTAATTTGCTCTGCTGTTACAAAAACCCCAATGGACAATAGCTGCTGCTGGAGCTCCTTGGTCCTGCTTGGCTATAGGATGAGTATCAAGTTGACACTCCTGGAAGCATCAGATGTGCTACTATGCTTGAAATGCCCTCTTCATACCATCTTCAAACTTACAACTTGGGCCTGTGAATTCAAATTGGAAACAAACTCAATGTGGAGGCTGGGACCACTGATCATGAGAAGCCAACCAAATTTTCCCCAAGAACCAAAACACTGTAAGGAGCAGCTTTATGTCTTGGTTCAGTTTGTATACAAAAAGGCATCCAAGATATTACAGTGCTGGAAGCTGGCTCCTCAGTTCCCTGAGCCCTCTTCATTCCCTAGATATGCAAGAAGATACTGACCAGATGAAGATCCAAGTTAGCATTCCAGTGGTGTAACCATGTGTTTTCTTCCAGCCCTGGCCTCTGGTCTTGTCACTAATCACCAAAAGGTCATTTAACTTCCAAGCTACCCCCCCCCTACACAGAATTCCCACCATTAATCTTAAAACAGAACATGAGGACATGTGTTTCTAGCCCAACTTTAGTTATTCTCCATATGAAACATCTTTCCTTTCAGGGTTAAGGGGCTTTTTAGGACAGGTCCTCAGGTTGGTGGTGGTAATGGTGGGGAGGTGATTTGAAAGAGGAAAAGTGACACACTCTCCTGGGATGATTGGTGTCGCTGGGACCCCATATACTTACATTTGGTTCTTCTATCTATCTCCTAATGTCTAATCACTAACGTCTTTGTGTGGGTGAAATGGGAGTGGGGAAGAGGAGACACACACAAGCCCATTGTTCTTTCACCTTTGTTTCTTTAATGTGTGTTTTACCAACAATCCTTATTTACCTTCTTTCTTACCCTTTTTATCTCCCCTTTAGATTGTCCAATGAAATGTATGGCACTGTGATGTTGGTCTGAGAGGGAAGGAGGGCTTGGTGAGAAAGAAGTCTAAGCTCCATTATTACTTTCTGCAGTGGGCCTAAATGGGTCTGGACTTTAGAAGAGCCTTCACTTTATCTCACACTTCCTCTCAAACTAGGTCTTACAAGGTCAGCCCAGGCTACAAACATCCACAAAATGCTCTGAGGCATGCAAATGGATGTAACCATGAGAGATCTTGCCTCCTTCATGAGAAACAGTCCTAAATCTTCTTGTTCTAGGGGAAGCTGGCTCCAATTGTATGGCAAATATCTAAATATCTTGTTTTTTTTAAACTTGAACCACCTGGCATAAGGTCTTTCAGCTAGAGTGGAAAGGGGTTTAGGAGGGTAGGGAGGTCTCTAGCTTGTGGGGCAGTGAGCTTTTTTCTCCAGTGGCTCCCAGACTCTTTGCAAACCACAGATATGTCCTGTGAAACTCAGTGAACTTTGTGTCACTACTGACATTTGAATCACTCCAGACAAATGACAAAGAAGAGTTCATTAAATTTGCTTGTTATTTTCAGCATACTCTCCTTCTTAAAAATATACAATAAATTTTATAAAGCAGGCACATATTTTTTCCAAATATGGAAAAGCATGGTGATGGATTTGATCCCTCTTATTGGGGCATTCTTTTGTTCATAAGAACTTTTTCAACAACTTTGTCCTTCAGACCCTGAGGGGTTTGGCTCTTGACTGCATTTATTTCCTTCTCTTTTAGCCCTATCTATTCACTGCTATTTCACTTCCTTTGTAGGATTAAATAGGAAATGTTGATAGCAGGAATTCATAACCCCTAAGTGGTCTATGATGACTCAGCCTACCCTCTCCACCCACAATTTGCATGGAAAATGTACATTTATCTAGAAAGCAAGTCTAGAATTCTCATGAAATTTTAAGAAATAGGTGATTCCCCACTATAAACTTAAGAGTCTTTCAGAGGTAACCAGTAAAAATAAGTCAGTTAATCCCCAGGGTGTTTTTGTTTTGGGTTGCTTTGGTATGGTTTGGTAATTGAACATGATTTTTTGTGATTCTCATTTAGGACCAGTCATTAGAATCCCCTATTAAAAATTTTGAAACATGTACATGCCTAGGTCCACTTAACCTTACTGACTCAGAAACTCTGGGAGTCATATCTGGGCATGTATGTGTTTAAATAACTTCCCTGATGATTATGATTCATAACCCAGTTTGAGAATGCCATTTTATGAAGTTGTGTAGAAACTACTGGGAATGCAGTTACTGGGACAGAGCTTTCACTAGGAATTCTGACTTCATGGTTCTGAAAGGAGTTTGAAATATTTGGAGTTAGATGTTTGAACAAATCACAGTATTGAATGAAATAACTCCTTAGTAGGCAGTTTCCTGTGTTTTAGGGTCAAATAAAATTTTGACTATATATCTTACATTGTGAAAGCTTTTAAATGTGGTTCTATTTTCAATGATAGAGGTAGGTCTTTAAATTATGCCATCAAAAATTTTAATGGATTTATCTGAGAGGTAATGGCTTTGTATACTAAATTTTACCAGGTGACACCTTCTGAAATCCAATGACTCTTCTATTGGTTCTTTCCACAGTAAATTTCCCTAATGACATAGATGGGCATGCAGAATTGAACAGTGCTGAATGAATTCATTTTACCAAGATCACAAACTGCCCTGAGCTGCAGGCTACATTCCTTGGGCTTTTCTTCATCATCTATGTGATTTCAGTGGTGGGCAACTTGTGAATGATCACTCTTAAAATATGGACTCCAATATACAAATGCCTATGTACTTTTTCCTCAGATACTTGGCTTTTATTGATCTTGGTTACTCAACAGCTGTAGGAACCAATCTGTTGGTAAATTTTACAGAGAATCAAAATATGATCTCCTATATTTATTGTGTTGCACAGCTAGCTTTCTTCATTATGGTCATTATTAGTGAACATCTTCCTCTTTCAGTAATAGCCTATGCTTGCTATGTGACCATGTAACCTTCTGACCAACACAGTCTTGATATCCCAAATAGTATGCTGGAGGTTACTATCCCTTGTCTCTAAAGTGCCTTTCTGTCTCTGCCAACCACCATAAAAATTTTTATTTCATCCTTCTTTGACTATAATGCCATTAGTTGTTTCTCCTGCAACAGTCTTCCCTTGTTCTCTTTGCTGTGCTCAAACACCCATATCAATGAGTTGATAATACTGATCTTTTCAGCATTTATTTTGGTGTCTTTTCTTCTTATTACTCTCTTGCCTTACATGCTGATCTTCATGGCCATCTTAAGGATGAACTCCATCCAAAGCAGGCAAATGGCCTTCTCCACATATGGATCTCACATGACAGTGGTAGTTGTGTTATATCATACTTTAATTTTTATTTGTGTGCAGCTAAAGTCCAGTCACTCCTTTGATACTGATAAAATGTCCTCTGTATTTTATAACTTGGTAACAGCCATGGTGAAGTCCATGATCTACAGCTTGAGAAACAAATAGGTAAAAGCTTCCCTACACAGGATCTGGAAATATTTGTGAAAACTTCCTATTAATTTCAATGAAGAATATATATATTAAAAAATAGGTCCATTACAAGTTTGCTATACATGTTAAGCCTTTACAAAGCATTAATATGTAAGGAAATAGAAAAAAATAGCAATAAACCCATGTTAATTCAGGAAAGATCTAGGAAGGATCCTCCTATCCAATGGTTTGGATTCCCATGGATTGCACAGGGATGAAGCACTTTCTTGAGAATGTTATATCAACAGAAACATTGCCAGCCTGCAAAGAAAGGGACAGAGATGGGATGAAATTAATGAAGAATTAATTACTCAAAGGACAGAATCATGGACACAGATGTTTGGGCTAGAGGATCTCTTTTGTCCAAGAGGGCAAGCCTGCCTTCTGTACTGAGAGGGTGTGATATTCATTCCAGTGTTCAGAGAGGACATGGCCACCACCCAGGTGTTTGGAGAGAATGGAGCTGTCACATTGATAGTCAGAGATGTTTGGGCCGACACTCCAGCAGCCCAAGTGGAAAAAGCATCAAGACTCAGATTACCCCAAGCCTTGAAATCTAATGATAGTTGTCCTGCTTGGTTTTGGACTTGGTTGAAACCCTGTGACCTCCTGCCAGCTCTTTTTCCTTCCAATTTCTTTCTACTGGGATGGGAATGTGTATCATATTCTCTGTCACAGCATTGTATTTTGGAAACAGATAATTTGATTTCTAAGATTCACAGGTTTGAAAATTGGGTTAAATTTTAAATCAGAGTAGACCATATTCAAAGTTGATTTGGATCAGATTTTTGGCATACAGCTATTACTGAAATAGCTCAGGTCTTTTGGGATATTTAGATGGGGTAAACAAATTGTGCATGTGGGAAGGACATAGCTTTTTTCTCCAGATGGTAGACTGTTATGAATTGAATTGTGTTCTCCAAAAAGGTAAGTTCATGTCCTACCCCTGGTCTAGTGGATGTGACCATATTTGGAAACAGGGTTTTTGAAGATGTGATTAGTTTAAATGAAGCCAACTAAATAAGTGGATCCTTATCTAATATGACAGGTAATTGTATAAGCAGAGAAAATTTGTACACAATAAGAGAGAGAGACAGGGACACTATAAGATAGGGATAGTTCTGCCACCCACTGACAGAATTCTGTACATTTCAGAGGAAGCATGGTCCCATGAATACCTTGATTCAGACTTCTAGCCTCTGAAATTGTGAGACAATAAATTTATTTTATTTAAGACAACTAGTCTGGTACTTTTTACCACAGCCCTGACAATTAAGGCATTCATAAAATGGATTTTATACCACAATTTAAGAAGGAAAAGGAGAAGGAGGTAAAAGGAGAAGAGGGTTGGTTTCATGGACATAAGTACAAAAAACCACACCTCCCAAAAACTCACAATGACAGTATGTCAATACTAAAAATATTGAGCTGGACTCATGAGATTTAGGTAATTTGTGAAAGTTAAACATTTTTTAAAATGTGCAATACAGTTAAATGAGAACTACATATATAAAGAATTAAGGTTGATTTCATATATGAAAATCAATCTATGTAATTAAAATCATTATAATTTAAAAGAAAAACTAAAAGGAACATATGATAAAATTCTACATGAATTTATAATAAAATTTCAAGCAGAAAAGAATAGTCATTAACCTGAAAATGATATCTATAAAATTCTCACATTAAACATCTAATGTAATACTGAAATGGTAAAATCTTCCCCACTGATATTGGCCCCAAGGGGAAAGCTGAATGGGCTCAAAAGGAAAGACTCTACTCAAAACTGATGTGAGAAACCAAAAGAAGGGTATTTTGTTGTTCATTCAGTTTCTGAAATTCAAGGTATCCCTTTCATAACACTAGCTGAATAGAAGCTAAGAAAACAGAAACAGGTGATTACATACATTAAGGAACACAGTCTTTGCAAAGTATATTGGAAAAATCATTAAACAAATATACAAACAACATCTTCAATAATTAAAAAGTAAAATAAACTTTTGGAAAGGAGAAATTCTGAATTCAAGATCTAACACATTAAAATATTCAAATGTACAGATTTCAAAATATCACAAATCATTCAAAAAAAAAAACAAGAAAAGATTGCCAATCTCAAAGGAAGAAATGAAGTGACATAAAACATCTCTGATCAATTTCATACATTTTACTTATGAGACAAAGACTTTAAAAAGAGTGTCTTAAATATGCACAAAGGGCTCACAAAAACATGGGCAAAGAACAACAGGAATCAAGAAATAATATATGATTAAAATTAGAATTTCAGTAGAGGTAGAAATTATGAGAAGGAACCAAACAGAAATTCTGGAGCTGAAAATTTCAATAACTGGAAAATAAAAATGGGAATATTATAACTGACCTTACAGAAATAATTTTAAAAAATGATTATGAGAATACTTCATATACATGTGGTATGCCAACAAATCGGACAATCTAGGTGAAATGATCAAATTCTTAGAAATTCCAGTCTACCTACTCTGACTCAAAAAGAAATAGAAGCTCTCAACAGATCAGTATCTAGCAATAGAATCAATAATTCAAAAATATCCCCAAAAAAGGAGTGACAAGGTCTATGTGCTTCACTGGTGAGTCCTACCAAAAACTCAAAGAAGAATTAGCATCAACCCTACCAAACTTCAAAAACAACAGCCACACACTGAAATGAAGAACAATTATTAGCTCATTATATGAGTCTATAATTACAGATACCAAAGCTAAATACAGAAATCACAATATTCCTTGTTAAAGCAAAGACCTTCAACATTCAGTAAATAATGTATATAATGAAGTGAGTATACCAGAAATGTGAGGGTAATTCAATATAAGAACATCTATCAATGTAATGCACCACATTAAAAGAACAAAAGAAACACACACAATTGACACAGGAGAGGCATTTGACCAAACACAACACATTTTAATGAAAACAATCATGCAAAACTAGGAATCGGAGGGTACTTCCTAAACATGTTAAAGAGCCTATATGAAAATTCACAACTAATTTTACTCAGTGGTGAAAGAGTGAAATCATTCCTCTTGAGTCAGAAACAACATAAGAATGACCACTTTCAAAACTGCTATAGAGCACTATACTGGAAGTTCTAGCCAGAACAATTAGACAAGATAGAGAATTAAAAGATATCCAAACTAGAAAGAAAGAAGTAAAACTATCTCTATTTGCATGTGACATACATATCTATATAGAAAATGCCCCCAAAATCCACAATGAAGCTTCCAGAGTTACTAAATGAAGTCAGTGAAGTTGTAGGGTACAAGATCAACAATAAAAAAGTAGTAGTTTTTCTATATGTAAGCAATGAATAATCTGAAAATATCAAGAACACAATTTAATTTGCAATAGTACCTAAATGAACAAGCCATCTAGGATTAAATTTACGAAGAATGTGAATTTCTTACACACTGAGAACTACAAAATATAGCTGAAAGAAAAAGGTCTATATAAATGGAAAAAAAATCCCATGTTCATGGATTGAAAGACTTAATATTGTTAAGAAGTTTTGGTAGATTGAACTATGTACTCTGATATAGATTTACATATGTTTTAAAACTTAATCCACATCCCTGTGCACGTGAAACCATTGTAAATGACCTATTAAAGATTTCAGGTTTGGTTAAGTTGTGGCCTAATTGAGAGAAGGTCTGGATTACTGGAGGCTTTATAAAGAGAAAGCTACAGGGAAAGAGCCAGAAACAGGAAGTGATGAGAACTCAGAAGAAAAAGGACAATGTCATGTAATGGAAAAGCCAAGGAACCTGAAGGATTGCTAGGCCACAAGCTCCAATATGCCACTGAACCTGAGGGGAAGCAAAATCTAACTTCTGAAACTGTGAGACCATAAATTCCAATTATTTAAGCCAAGACATTATGTAGCATTTGTCATAGCTACCTGGCAAATTAAAATGGATGGCAATACTATGCAAAGTGATCCCATTACTTAATGCAGTCCAACTCAAAATTTCTCCATCCTTTTGGAATAAATGGAAAAGCCAATCCTCTAATAAATATGGAAATGAGAATTGCCATGAATATCCCAAACAATCTTGAAACAGAAGAAGAAAATTGGAGGACTCATACCTGATTTCAAGCTCATTAAAAATCTACAGTAATCAAAACAGTGTGCTACAGACAGTGATAGACATACAGTTCAATGGAATAGAATTGAGAGTCCAGAAATAGACACACACATCTATTTTTATGTTTTTCAACAATGGGAACAAGTTCACTCAGTGGGAAAGAGTAATCTCTTTAGAAAATGGTGTGAAAACTGGATATCCATTTAGAAAAAAATGAAATTGGATCACTACCTTCTGCCATAAAGGAGAAAAGATATCAAAGTTTTTGGAGCCACACTATCAGATATCATTTATAAATCTATAGTAATAAATATATCCATGCTATTTTCCAAGGGATAGATGAACTGACCTGTAAAACAATGTTGAGTCCAAAAAAACAGATCCACATTTGCATGGTCACCTGACTTATAACAGATGCATCACTGTTTTACAAACAGTAAAGGGTAGTATTTTCAATAAATAGTGTTAGGTAATTTTTATATCTATTTTGGAAAAAAAAAATGAGAACACTTCCTCATATCTGATCCAGAATTAATTCCAGGTGGATTAAAGACCTAAATGTGAAATTTGAGCAATAAATATTTTAGAGGAAAATATAGGTAATTTTAAGTATGTTATTAGAACATACATACTTCTAAAACAGAACAAATTATTATTCATATAAGAATATAAAAGGTTAATTGGACTATTTTAAGATTTCTGGTCATCAAAATAAATAGTATGTGGATATAAAACAGAAGAATGTGTGGATATAAAACAGCTCTTACAAGTCAACAAGTATTTGACATGAAATGATGTGAAGATAGGAAAGACTTGAATGAGCACTTTTCAAAAGAAAACATCTCAATGGTTGTTAAATGTATGAAAAGACTCAATTTCATTTGGCAACAGGGTGATGCAAATGAGAACCACAATGATACAAACATACAGCATTAAGAAAGGCTAAAAAAGTGATGGAAAATGTTAAATGATTACGATGGTGTTGAGCACCCATAACAACCTTGCACTGCTCATGTGACTGTACATTGGTATAATCACTTTGGAAAATTGGTAGTGCTTACTAATGCAGAATATGTATACCCCATGACTCAGAAATAGCAATTCCACTCCAAGGAAGTTAATATATATTTCTCATGTATTCTGATGAATATATATATATATACATCAGAATATAGTATTTATATTTATAGAATACATAGAGCAGAACTAATCATAAAAGCACACACTAGAGACAATACTCATTTTAAGCAATAGAATTATTGATAATTAAACCTGTGGTACACTCATAAATGGAATTGTATACAAAAATGAGTTAAGTGAAAGAACTCAGTAGCAAAAAATACAATGCATAAATTGCAATCGCTGTGTAAAGAGGACAAAATAAGAAACCAAATTATGCTGCTAGAAATCAGAATAGTGAGAATACATTTTGTGGCGAGTTGGGTATCATAGTCTAAGGAAGCATGTGGGATTCCTCTGGTATCCTGATAATGTTTATTGTTGTTGCTACTACTGTCTTTGTTTCTGTTGTTGTTGTTTAATACAGATTCTGGTTATAGAGATGTATCAAAGTTGTAAACATTTATTTATGATGTGCATTTCTTTATATGTGCACTATATTTCAGTAAATTAAAAATAGAACATATAAGTGAAAAATGGCTACACAGAGACACATTATTTTTTCCTCATGAGTTTTTAAAACAATGTGATAGTATTTAAACCCTTCTTCACTGTGTCCTCAGCCATAAAACCAAGAATAAGCCACTTTAATAAAAGGGGACTATTAAGGGTTACAAGACAGATTAAAACAACTGCCTTACATATGCAATATTTTGATTCCAAATCTATAGTTTGCAGAAGAGGAGACAACCAAGAGAAATTGTGGAAAGTTATCAAAAATAAAAGTACTCTTATGGAATATAAAAATGGCATTTGTATTAACAGATATCTCATTGGTTTGCTTAGAAGATTTCAATGATTTAGGCAAAATTACCAAATTGTTTGCCTTCTCCTGAAGGAGGGTCTCAAAGGAGGAAGGAAACACATAAATTCTTATTGGATTGTGTTAATGTAGACATATTTCTCATTAAGCTAAGTTCCCTTCCCACATACTATTTATGGGACTGTATGGTTTGAAGATGTATGTACCCCAGAAAAAAAACATGCTCTTACATCTAATCCATTCTTGTGAATCTGAACATATTTAATGAGGTTACTTCAGGTAATAAGCTATACCCCAGATCAATCAGGATGGGTCTAAATTCTTTAACTGCTATACTTTATAAGTGTAATGATATTCACACACACACACACACACACAGAGAGAGAGAGAGAGAGAGAGAGAGAGAGAGAGAGAGAGAGAGAGAGAGAAAGTCATAGGAGACAAGAATCTGAATGCCTAAATGAAGGGAGAGACAAGGAGATGCCACCATGTGCTTTACCAGGTGACAGAGGAGACAAAGATGGCCAGAAGCCAGCACGAGAATACTGGTGTGCTAGTTTAAAACTGTTATGTACCCCAGAAAAGACCATGTTCTTTTAATCTAGTCTTATGGATGTGGACTTATTGTCAGCAGGATTTTTTATTAATTTTTTCCATGGAGATGTGACCCACCCAACTCTGGGTGAGACTTTTGGATTAGATTATGTCTATGAAGGTGTGGCCCTGCCCATTCAGGGTGGGTCTTAATCAGATCACTGGAGTCCTTAAGATAGCTGACAGCCCACACAGACCCAAATACTTTGAGATGCTTGGTGATACAGACAGGAAGATGACTGGAGATGCTAAGCTAACAGATGAAGCCCAGAGTTTGCCTCAGAGAAGCTAAGAGGGAAACCCTAGATGCTTAAAGAGAAATACCTTGGGAAGACAAGCAAGGATGGAGGTGATAGAGAGAAGCTAACAGAGGCCAAAGCCCAGAGACATTTTGGAGGAAGCCGTTTTGATACCAGAACCCAGGAGGAAAGGACAAGAAGACAACAGCCACATACCTTCCCAGCTGACAGAGGCATTCTGGATGCCATCAGCCTTTCTTCAGTGAAGCTTTAACAAACTGAAACAACTTGTCTTCAGGAAGAAAGCATCAGCTTAATGATGCCATGATTTGGACTATTCCCAGCCTCAGACCATGAACTAATAAGTTCCTATTATTTAAGCCAACACTTTTCAAGGTTTTTGAGCAGCCTAGGAATCTAAAACAGGGATTATCTCTCAGATTTCCAATAACCCTTTCAGGCCCCCATCTTTCACTTAATCTGTAGTCTCCAATGCCCAATCTTAGGCATTAGACTTAACCAAATGCCTTAAAAACCAGTTTTAATAGTGAGATTCTGGGCTCTTGTGGTGTTTCAACTTTTATTGTGGTCTTTGAGATGATAGACTTCTACATCAAATTATTCTCTAAGTAATCAATATTATTTGGATTGTACAAACATGCAGCCTCCAAGGAGGGGAAATTCCACACCCAAATAACTAAAATTCTCATGATTACTTTCTTTCATTTGGACCTACAAATGAGATGTCAAGTGTGATTTTGTCACATGTAGTTAATCAGATTTGTTGCAGAATTAGCCTCAAGATTTCCATAGTGCTTTCCATTTACCTTCAAATTAAAAATATATATTATCAATATTTTCTATGATCCTTGTATTTAATCTGTTTCAAATATGCCCTGTCTAATTTATACATTTTCTGAACTTACCAGTGCAATTCAAATGACCAATGCATTTGCAAGGCACCACTGTTAGTTGGAGGTGAGGCCAAATGAAAATATTAAAGTGTCCATTTCAATACAGTGTAATTCAACCACACCATATTGCCTAATGAGTAAGAGGACTGCTCATGGATGTTACCTCCAAAGCTTAGAGGACTCTTTGAAGTGTCATCAAATTATAATTTGAAAGACTAATACACATCTAAAGGAGATCAGAAATAAGGTTAAAAACCTGTACAACTGCAGGTTTAAGCAAAATACTGTCTTTGCAAAATTATGGAGCAAGAATATGTATTTGGCTTAAAATTGTAGTGTTATCAACAATTTATTAAATTATTCCATGTGTTCTTTCTGGAAATTATGTTAATATTTAAATAAATGTATCAAAATGCATATTTTTTTGGTCTCTTATAGTAGAAATATAGGTATTATCATTTAATCTAATGCTGAAAATTGTATTGGGGTTAGGGGCCTGGCTCTGGGAAATGATTTGACTTCTTTAACTTCCTCTTTTGTCCTGGTTTTATAATGACATGACAGTGTGAAGTTATAATCTATTATATATTGAATTGTGAACCTCAAAAAATATATTTGATGACTCCAACTACTCTTATAGAACTTTTAAGTAGAACTATTTCTGCCTTTAAATTTGTCAATTTTGCCTCATGTAGAGTGAGGTATTTCATTAGGTGAGATTCCTTCATGGATTGATGGAAAAAATTTTTTTATTTAATTCCTCCATTACTACTTTCTTTGTGATTAACTAAGTTTTGTAATATTATTTTAATTTCTTTTCTTGATATGTTTTAGTAATTTTCTTTGTGTTTACCCTGGATAGTGCAATTAATATTTTAAAATTTATAACAAAAAGTTTGAGTTAATACCAACTTAACATAAATGGTATACTAAATATCTGCTTTTATGCAACTTTGCTTCCCCTTGTTATTTCACAAATTATACCTTAATGTGGTGTATGCCCATTAATATAGATTTAAAATGATCATCTTATGTGTTTGTCTTGTAAATTATATAGATATATATATAGATAGATAGATAGATAGATAGATAGATAGATAGATGAGAACAAGAGCTACAAAACAAAAAAAAAGTATATATGTGGTTATTTTTACAGTATATAGCATATATCATCTTGAAATTCTGAGCTGATCCTACTTAGAGTCCATTGATCTTAGACATAGAGCATCACATCTGTCATGATATTTGTTTTCAACCATTATTTCTTCATTATTCATTCTGCCCCTATCTCCCTTTCATTTTCTTCTTGGACTCTAATTATGCTTATGTTGGAATGTATGATGGTGCCCCTCAATTCCGTTAGGCACTGTTTATTTTCCTTCATTCTTTTCTTTGTGATCCTCCTGGTGAATAGTTTCATATAATGGAAATTCAAGTTCAGTGATACTTTCTTTTCCCTATCAAATCTGCTGTTGAACCTGACTAGGGAATGTTTTTTTTTCCATTTGTAGTACTTATTATTCATAAATTTTCTATTTGGGTCCTTTTCCTAATTTCTATTTCTTTAATGATGCTCTCTAATTGGTGAGACATAGTTCTGGTTCCTTTAGTTCATTTTCCATGGATTCCTTTAGTCCTTTGGATATACTTAAGATGGTTGGCACTAGTCTTTGTCTAGTAATTCCAATATATGTGCTTCCTCAAGGATACTTTCTCTTTATTTTCTTTTCATGTGAATGAGTCATATTTTCTTATTTCTTTTGATGTCTCATAAATTTTCATTGAAAAGTGGCATTTGTGTATTTGAATACTATATGTGGTAACTCTTGAAATCAGATTCTTCTTTCTTCTCATCGTTGTCGTTCTAGCTGTTTGTTCACTGACATTTTTTAAATTTAATTTTATTGAGATATATTCACATACCATACATTCATCCCCAGGGTACAATCAATTGTTCACAGCACCATTACAGTGTTGTGCATTCATCACCAGATTCAATTTTTGAACATTTTCATTACCATCACAAAAAAGAATAAGAATGAAAGTTAAAGTAGAAAAGAACACCCAAAACATCCCATCCCACCATCTCTCCCTATTATTCATTTACTTTTTGTCCTCATTTTTCTATTCATCTGTCCGTACACTGTATAAAGGGAGTGGGGGACACAAAGTTTTCATAATCACACAGTCACACAGTGTAAGCTATATAGTTATACAATCATCTTCAAGAATCAAGGCAACTGAGTTGCAATTCATCAGTTTCAGGTATTTCCTTCTAGCTATTCCAGTACACTAAAAACTAAAAAAGGAGTTTCTATATAATGCATAAGAATAACCTCCAGAATGATTTCTCAAATATATTTGAGATCTCTCAGCCACTGAAAATTTATTTTGTTTCATTTTGCTTCCCCTTTTTGGTCCAAGAAGGTTTTCTCAATCCCCAATGCCAGGGCCAACTTCCTCAACACAAGTCATGTTCCATGTTGACAGGGAGATCCACATCCCTGGGAGTCATTTCCACATAGTGAGGAAGGCAGTGAGTATACATGCAGAGTTGGCTTACAGAGAGAGGCCACATCTGCGCAACAAAAGAAGTTCTCTGGGGTGACTCTCAGGCACCATTTTAAGTAGGCTTAGCCTCTCCCTGGTAGTAAAAAACTTCATAAGTGCAAGCCCCAAGATTGAGGGCTTAGCTTTCTAATCTGGTAGCCCCCAAAGCTTTTGAGAATATCATTAATTCCCCAGGTGGGGGAGTTTAATATTTCCATGTTTTCCCACAGTACCTCAAGGGGGCTTTGCAAATAAATCTTCATTCTCTGCCAGAATTGTTCTGGGATGTATTGAGGCTTAACACTAACTTGCATAAACCAACCAGACCTCACTCCCCAATCAATCTCCATGTAATTATATTGTTTGAATAAACTGAGTAAACAAGTCATATTACATAATGTGTTACAAAAAATATAGATCTTGCATCTAATAAACATCACTACCTTTGGTACCACACAGAAGCTGAAGCTTCAAAAATGTCATCAATATCACAATTTCAGTCTGATTTACCCTACTCCTAACCAAGTCCATTTTATTCATATCTCAAATTGAAATCTGATCTCTTTTTTCAGACTCTAACATTTGCTCTATGGGGTAATGCTGATATCCATAGCTGCCAGACTCTGGCTCTGAGTCTCAGGTGTTACACAGATACCAAAGTTCCAGGCACTGACAAGGTTATATACAAAGAGGTAAGCATCTCAGAGTTTAGAAATAACAATTACAGCTCAGAGATAGATGTAACTGCTGTAAGAGCTACATCTAGGAACCTATACAATAAGCTTTCCCTTGATAACCTATGCTCTCAGACTCAATTCTCAGAGTTGCATTTTATTTAGGCAATTTTAGTGAGGCATTATAATATTTTTCTTTTCATTTCTGGTTTATTTCACTCAACATACTGTCCTCAATGTCCATTCACCTCAAAACTTCACTCCTTGTAGCAGTTCAATATTCCATTCACAGATCACCATTCCATTCATCAGTCAATGAACCCTTAGGTCAACTCCATCCACTGCAAATCCTGAATACTGATGCCACAACCCCCTCTGTGCAAATGTTCCTTCATGTCCCTCTTTTCAGTTCTTTGAAGTATATACCCAATAACATGGTTGCAGGACCATATGGCACCAATGTTAGGCAAAACTCCTCATCCCCAACACATGCACAATGCACCCCTAGCAAATATTCCAGGAAGTTTTCCCACAATGGAGTTTCTGTTTACATAAAACCCATTCTTAGCTAATGTAACAATCTATGCAAGGAGAAAAACAAAATATTTTCCATAACATAATAAATTCCTTGACATCAATTCCTTATCTTACCCTGAACACCACTGAGGTAAACTCCTTATTTTACCCTAATGTCAACTCCTTATCCTACCCTGAGCAAACCATTCCCTTGGCTCAGCTTACTTCTCTTTCTTACCCACCAACAATTATTCCCCAAACCTCCCTCCCAAAGAAGCTCTAAAACTTCCACCTTTGTTCAGGGCTTTTGGCACTCTTAGGCTTCAGCCTGCCTGTGCATGGCTACAATAAAAGTTTTGCCATCTGAGCTTTGATCTCTTCTCTTCCCAGTCAAAAAACTTATCAACCAACACCAAGAATCCCAACAACCCTCACTTATATTCCCCTCTTATAGACTTTTATCTTTGGTATACTGCCTTTGTTACAATTAATGGAAGCATATTATAATGTTACCATTAATTCTAAACTATAGTTTTCATTGATTATATATTTTCCTCCAATACCACTGCATTTTTATCACCTTGCAAAATTGGCATTCACTTGTTCTCCCTCATGTAAAAATATATTTGTACATTTAATCACATTCATTGACCACCCTAGGTTTCATGAAGTTATACAGCCCTGGTCTTTATCTTCTTTCCTTCCCCCTATCATCCTAACTGCCCCTGACCTTCCTCCCCCAACCTTATTCACAGACATCTTTGTTCAGTGTACTTATATTATTTTGTTACTGTCACTCAATACTGTGCTCCAAACCTCTCTCTCCTGTCTTTTCCTATCTATCTATAGTTCTCCTTCTAATATTTCCTGTAGAGCATGTGTCTGCTTCACAAACTGTGTCTGAGAATATTTTAAACTCTCCCTCATTTTTGAAGGACAGCTTCATCAGATATAGAATTATTGGTTGGTAGTTCCTCCCCTTCAGTTTCATAAATATATCATAAACCTGCCTTCTCACCTCCATGGTTTCTACTGAGAAATCCACACATAGTTTTATAAAGCTTCCCTTGTAAGTGATGGATCACTCATCTCTTGCTGCTTTCAGAATTCTCTCTTTATCTTTGACATTTGACAATATGATTATTAAGTGTCTTGGCATAGGTCTATTTGGATCTAATCTGCTTGGGGCATGCTGCAAGTCTCAGAGCTGTAATTTTATATCTTTCATAAGAGATAGGAAACTTTCAGTGATTATATCCTCTATTATTTTTTCTGCCCCTTTTCCCTTCTTCCCTCCTCCTGGGACACCTATGACACACATATTCATGCACTTCATGTTGTCATTCAATTTTCTAAGATGCTGCTCATATTTTTACGTTCTTTTCCTTATCTGCTCTTTTGTGTTTAGGATTTCAGATGTTCTGGACTCAATTTCATGAATCTTTTCTTCTTTCTCTTTAAATCTCTCCATTGTGTTTTTTATCTTCTGTATTGTACCTTTCATTCCCATAAATTCTGCCAATTTTTTTCACACTTTTGATTTCTTCCTTATATTCACCCAATGTCTTCTTTATATCCTTCATTTCTTTGGTCATATCTTCCCTTTTCTCATTGATTTGATTTTTAGATTGATTTAGGAGATTTGTTTGAATAATAATTATTTATTTCAATTCCTGTTTTTCAGTTGAAGTGTAAGTTTGTTCCTTTGACTGGGCCATATCTTCATTTTTCCTAAGGTGACTCAAAATCTTTTGTTATCTAGGCGTCTGGTTTCCTTGATTACCCCAATCAGATTTTCCCAGACCAGATGGGCCAGATCTCAGGAGAAAGATGTCATCAGTATCAAGTTTCCCTGAGGAGCAGGTTATCACACTTTCACATGAGGCCTCTAGAGTCAGTGCTTTACCTATCCTGCCCAGCAGGTGGTGCTTGTCAACCTGCAGCTCCCCACCAGCAGTGTGGTCTCATTAATTCACAGTGGACCCAGTCCTGGCCTGATGCCAAGGGTGTCAGAAATCATGCTTAAGTTGTTTCTGGTTTGTTTTCCAGCAGGCACTGGGGTCTGAGTTCCCTGAGGGAGAGCTGCCATTTGAGCTGGTCCCTGCCCTCTATTCTTAGGGAAGGTATACCCCCTAGGGAGTTCTCTTTCACAATGGAATTCCTCCTTTGTCTCTCTGACTCTCTTAACTCCACCTTTGCCTGGGTCAGCCTCTAACAATTGAAAATGCCTGAGGCTTTCTCTTATGAGATCTTTAGAATGAGAAAAAAATGGAAAAAGTGCAAAAGCCCCTTTTCAGAGCCAGTCTCTAGCCATCAGTTTTGATAGTCAATCAGAGCTTGTGCTCAGTTCTCTGTGCCCTCTTTTTTGGGAAACAGCCATTCTCCAGCACTCTGAGCTCAGCTGTCTCCAAAAGTCTCTGTTTTTATTTAGTTATGGATATATAACTAAACAAATCTCAGGTGGTGAAAAGTAGTCCAAGTATATAATAGCCTAACTCACCCTGTGAAAAACCTTTTTATGGGTATTAATATACTAGAGTTATACTTAAAGTGCAAATATGTATATATATATATATATATATATATATTCATTCGGCCCTGCCTCCTCTCTGCCAGAAGGAACCACAGATTCTTGTTTTCTTAGGGTCTATCTGTGCTTGTATGTTGTGTTCAATCTTCCAAATTTGCTAAATTAAAAATGTAATTTGAGCTTGGCTGAGCCACCCCTCCCTGCTCCCAGCAAGGACTACTTCTTTCTCTGACATAGATGTTTTGCAGCTCAGCCTGCCATGCCAGGGGGAGTGGTTCTGGTCCATAGTTTTTACTTACTTTATGCTGTGATCTCAGCCATTCCACCCATTTCTGACTTGTTTATCATGTGTGAACAGTCACAGATGCCCCCAACACTTGTTCTAGATTCTTTACTAGCTGTTTCTGGTGATGTACTAGTTGGTCTAGCGGACTAACTAAATTCCACTCCACTCTATTCTGCCTTATATTCCTGGCCCCTGTTCATTGCCTTTTTAAAACTATTTTTCTAAGACTATCTTATTTAAATGTGTGTTCACTTAAGTTTAACTGATAAGGTAATAATTTGGTAAATATTTCCTTAAATGAGTACAAAAGAAAATTGCTGATATTTGCAGATTGGCTATGTGTTTAGGCACTCCTTCAACATTTAGCAGGTAATTTAGAACCCTGCCATAGCCTTTACTTTTGCTTGCATGGAATCTGAAGCTTAGTTAGAGGTGAAAGATTAGGATATTTTCAGGTATTTTCTGTGTATGCACCTGGTCCTGTGCATACATATGTATTCTAGGTTCCCTAATGAATGCAATTTTTTTCAATTCACTTATACCCCAAGTATCTCTAACCCTAACCCCTTCCTTTCCATGACTTCTGCTGCTACTTGCCCTGTATGGTATCCCTTCCCCCAGGAACTTCAGCTAGTATATTTGCCTTTAAGCTTTTTTGACAAATGTTAATCAGGAGGACTTGATAGACCTTAGAAAGTTCTAAAAAGGGTGAAACAAACATAAGTCTCTGAGTTGATTCCTCAAGGATCTACTAGTCATATCAAAACTTACTATCACAATTGCTAGAGACTAGGATGAATATTTCCCCTGTAACCATTGAGAAGCCACAGGAATGTGGACCAACATCCCATTGGGTGGCTTGGAGCTGGTAAATGAGTGATGGTAGGTGTTTTAGTTTGTTAAAGCTGACTAAATGAAATATACCATAAATGGCTTGGTTTTTCCAGAGGGGATTTATTTATATGCTTACAATTCTGAGGACATGAATTTCCAAATCAATGCATAAAAAGGGTGAAACCTTCTTCCTGTAGAAAACCTGCTGGTGATATGGAGAACCTTTGTCACATAGAAAGTTGCATGGCACATAGGCTGGTTTCTCCCTTCTCCCCAGGTGTTCAGGTTTGCTAAAGCCACTGAAATGCAAAATACCAGAGATTGATTGGCATTTATAAAGGAGATTTATTAGGTTACAAATTTACTTTCCTGCAGACATATTAAAGTGTCCAAACTAAGGCATCAACAAGAGGATACTATCACTGAGGAATGACTAAACTCCTCTGTTAGCTGGGAAGACATGTGTCTGGCATGAGCTCTTCCTTTGCTCCTGGGTTGCATTCCTTTCAGCTTCTGATTCCAGTGGCCTTCTGCTTAAGTATCTGTGGGTTCTCACTTAGCTTCTCCAGGAGAAAATGTGGGCTCCACCTCTTAGCAACTACAAATGTTTGGTTTCAAGAGCTGTCTCCAAGATGTCTCTGAGTGCTTTCTCTCTAAGAGTCTCTTTGCTGTCTTCAAAATGTCTTTTCCTTGATCCTTTCATAGAGGATGCCAGTAAATTAAGACCAACCTTGAATGGGTGGGGTCACACCTCCATGGAAATAATCTAATCAAAATATCTCACCCGCAATTGGGTGGGTAACATCTCCGTGGAAACAACCCAGTCAAAATATTCCATCCACAATAAGCATGCACCCCACAGAGTGGATCAAAGGAACATAGTCTTTCCTGAGGTACACAACAGTCTTAAAACAGCACAACCAGATTTCATTGCTTCCAGCTTCTGGCTTCAGTGGTTTCTTCTCCTAACCTCTGTGTGTTTCTCTCTTTTATCTTCTGTCTCTCTTAGTTTCTGTATATCTTCTCTCTAATATTCTCTGGCTTTTCTCTTTCAGCTTCTCCATGTCTCTTGTCTTTTCTGTGTTTTTTTTTTTTCTGTGTCTTCTCTCTGTCTTTAATCCTCTTATAAAGGACACCAGTAAGAGGATTAAGACCCACCTGGAATAAGGTGGGTCACATCTCAACTTAAGATCCTACTCACCAAAAGATCCTACTTACAATGGGTCCACTTCAGTGGGAATGAATTAGCTTCAAGAACATGATTTTCTGGTGGAATACACAGCATCAAACCATCAGAGGCCAGTAAGTTGAAACACCAGAGTATTCTTTAACCATAATTTAAAATTTGCTTTCTTTACTAAGCATGGACATTGGATGCATTTTGCTAGATTCCTGAGTTCCCAAATTCTTGATTCTTTACAGCAGTTTTTGACGATTTAATCACTTTTTTAGTGAATGGATGGTGCCAGTTTGGATGCATGATGTCCGCTCAAACATTATATTCTTTGATGCAATCCTTTGGGGGGAGATGTATTAATGTTGATTGAGTTGGAATCCTTTGATTAAGTGTTTCCATGGAGAAGTGACTCAATCAACTGTGGGTGAAATGTCTGATTAAGTTATTTCCATGAAGACATGGACCCTGCCCTTTCAGGGGAGGTCATGATTAAATCACTGGAGTCCTATAAAAGAGCTCAGACAGCAAGAGCTTGGTGCTGCAGCTTAGAGAGACATTTTGGAGACAACAATTAAAAGCAGACTTTACTGAAGCTAGCCCAGCATTTGCTCCAGAGAAGCTAAGAGAGGAGAAATTTCCCAAGAGCAATGCATAGGAGCTGAGAGAGTAGCTGTAACACAACACAGGATCAGCAGATGCCAGCCACTTGGCTTTCCAGCTAACAGAGGTTTTCCTGATGCCATTGCCCTTCCTTCAGTGAAGGTATACTCATGTTTTGGCCTTAGCTTGAACACTTTTATGGCCATCAGACTGTACACTGAAGACACAGATTATTAAAATATGAAATTATTTGAGACCTATAAGGAAAGTAATGTCAATTTTACAAAACTCTTCCACAAAACAAAATAAGAGAGAATACATCCCAATTTAATTTATTGTAATACCTTTACTCTGATACCTAAAATATTTGAAGACATTTTAGACAAAAATAAAACAACAGAGAATAACCTCAGAAAAATAGATACAAAAAATTTAAATATTTTACCAAATTCATTCTACTAATATGTGAAACCTTTAATACTTCATGAAAAAGATGGGTTTGTTTCTAGAATGCAAATTTAGCTCACCATTCAAACATCAATTCATATAATTCTTTATATTAAAAAGTTAAAAAAGATAAACATAAGGCTATTTCAATGCACATAGAAAAATCATTTAACGATATTCAACATTCATTAAATAGAAAAAGTTTCAGCAAACTAATATTAGAATGGAATTTCCTCAGATTAAAAAAAGACATCTATGGAAAACCTGTGACAAACAATGTATGCAATAATGAGGGAATAAAGATTTTACCAAATAGGAGACACACACACAAAGACACAAAAATGTACACTCATAAACATATGCAAACATACATAACATACCTAGAAATATATACATGAACATACACATATAATAGATGATAGATAGATGGGTAGATATATAGATAAATGGAAAAACAGATGATGGATAGATAGACAACAGATAGTTGAAGGAAAGATGAAAAATATTTTAAAATCTTTCAGTGTTAGGGTGCTGGTTTTGATGTATTATGTTCCACAAAATGCCATGTTCTTTAATGCAGTCTTATGGGGGCAGATATATTAGTGTTGATTAGTTTGGAATCTTTGGATTACATTGTTTCCATGGAGATGTGACCCACCCAACTGTGGGTAATACCTTTGATTAGGTTATTTCCATGGAGATGTGGCCCTGCCCATTCAGTATAGATCTAGATTAGTTTACTGGAGTCCTGTAAGAACTCAGACAGAAGGGGCTCACTGTTGCAGCCAAGAGAGACATTCTGTAGATGGCCTTTGAAAGTAGACCTTTGCTAGTCCAGAATTTGCCTGGGAGAACCTGAGAGAACACCACAGAAGCCTGGAGAGAAACATCCTGGGAGAAAGCTATTTTGAAATCAGAACCGCAAGCAGATGCCAGACATGTGCCTGTGCCTTTGTAGATGACAGAGTTTTTCCAGACGCCATTGATGTTCATCACTGTAGGTACCCTATTGTTGATGCCTCTGTTTGGACCCTTTTATGGCCTTAGGACTATAACTTTGTAGCCAAACTAACCACTTTTGTAAAAGCCAATCTATTTCTGGTATTTTGCGTAATGGTAGCATTCACAAACAGGAACAGTTAGGTATCTAGATTATAATTGTAATATTCATAAAGCTTTTTAATATACATATTAATACAAAATATACAGAAACATTTGGAATCCACATTTCAAAGCATAGCTCCATGAATTCTTATGCCTACAGTTTGTTCAGGCTGAAACAGGGATTGCAATATCCACATTTCATAGGGCAGGCCACAAGTTGGGAACTCTTATAAAGGTTGTGGTGGATTTCTCAGGAGAAATTTCCTGGCAGAAATAAAGATAGAAAGTCTCTCTCTCTTTCTCTTTCTCTCTCTCTCTCTCTCTCTCTCTCTCTGTCTCTTTTTCTCTCTATATATGCATATATACACACACAAAAACACACACATATCTATGAATACCTGTGTATATGCGTACAAGTGAGTGTGCATACTTGTGCACTTGTGTGAGTTATCTGTAGGATGTGGGTTTATTCTCAAAATCCTAAATGTGAAAATTTGGGGTCATGTTATTTATACTGGCTTTGTGTACTAAAAATCTATCAGGTGATACTACATGAAAGCTATTGGCTATGCTGATATCTCTGTCAGAATAAGTTTCTGATAGACCTAGATGGAAAAATGCAATTCAACAGAGCTGAAAGAAGCTATCCTAATGGGAATCACAGACTGCCCTGACCTACAGACTGCATTATTTGGGTTATTCCTCTTAATCTATGTCATCTCAGTGTTGGGCTACTTGGGCATGACCATCCCCACCAAGATGGACTCCAGGCTACAAACACCTGTGCAACTTTTCCTCTGAAACCTGATTGTCACTGACCTTGGTATACAACTAAGGGAACCAAAATGTTAGCAAATTATGTTGTAGATGAAAATAATATCTCCTTGTGTAATTTGCACTACACAGTCTATTTGTAGTGTTCATCATTAGTAAACTTCCATTCTCTTCACAATTCCCTGTGGCCCCTATGTCCAAGGATACCAGCTAAATAGTCTCCAACATACAGGTACTGTTCTAGTTGCAGAAGAAGAAAAACAGAGGCTATAAAGGAAGAATAACTCATTAGTGATGTGACTATGCTGCAAAGAGAACCTATATTAGAGTACTAGTTATTATGGTGTAGCAAAATAAATTCAGAAACAGAATAGCTTAACAAAATGAGGAGAATCATCCTTGAATATAACCATACAGAATTTAGCTGACCAGAATTTGTGGGGGGGTCTTTTCCACAAGGTAATCCTGAGGCCCAGGTTTCTTCTATGGTGTTGTTCTGCTCTCTCCCAATATGTTGTCTTCTACTGCAGGGATGAAGAAATGCAGAGAGTGCTTGTTCATTTGGAAAGTTTTTAAGGATTAATTCAAGTTTTAAATAGATAAAGACCTAATCAGGTTATCCATTCTTCTGGTGTGATCAACTTTAAGAAATTATACAACTCATCTAAATTATAAATTTATCAACAAAATGTTTTTATAATATTTTCTTACATCTTTTCATGCTGTGGAGACTATTGTCTCCCTTATTTCATTCCTTATATTGGTAATTTTGTCTTTTCTGTTTTCAGTGGTGGCTGTAGAGATTACCTGAATTAATATATGTACATATTTACATAATTTGTTCAGTACCTAATAAGCTAATAGTAGTAACTATTGCTACTAAATTTACTCATTCATTGAGTTACTGTACATTCAGTAAATATTCTCTAAATAAACTACATGTTCCAGATACTATTCTTGTCCTGTTCATATAATTGGGAGGGCAAATAGACACGTCTGGCTTTATGTGAATGACAGTGACAGTACAGTGACAGATTTGCAAAGTAATCAAATATAACCATAGCAAAAATTAAATGAAATCTCTGTTAAGTGATATGAAAGAGAGGCCCCAGCAGGGATGGAAGAGTCAAGTAATTCTTCCTGGAGGAAATGATAATTTTGAGCAGAGATATGAAGAGTGAAGGCTTATTAACTTGAAAGTTAAATACATTATCCCACATTTACCTGAACAAATAGCAAATCAAGGGATGCTACTTATTCTCACTACTTGGTTTCTACTCTTAGGAAATAAAAAGGTTGGGTGTTGGTGGAATTCATGCATGCTAACTTGATATCCACTTTGTCTTACTTCTTGAATTAATTATTGGCCAGAAATTTTTAGGGATAAGTGCGTTCCTCCTTGTTCCTTAAGCTCATCTCTTTCTTTCCAAAGAAAGATTGTTTTGTCAATTTGAATAAGCAAGTAAATCATTAAGCCAAGGAATAGCTCGGCTGAAACTTTGCCTTAACAATTTTGAAACCTTGATTTGAACCATAAAAACACACAAATGATACTGAAATGTTGCAAGAAATTTAAATTTTATGAGATGGCTATTTAGAAACAGTTTTGAATAGTTTATTCTTATTCCTGGAAAAATCACCTCAAAAGTTAATAATAAAAAAAGTAAATAACTTTATTTCATTCTAAGACAAAATGCTGTCTACCTTAAGGTCAGTTTTGTGTTTCTCAAATATTTTTATAAATTTAAACCTTTTTTTATAGACTTTATTTTTAAGAGCAGAATTTGGCTAAAGGAATATTTCACACAAAGTGCAGTGTTCAGTATTCCCATATATCCCATATATCCTCTCTATCCCCCAAGAGTTCTTCATATCATTATCTTAAATCAGTTTGGTAGTTTTGTTACAATCAGAGAACATTATTATTAACTAAAATGCATAAATTTACATGAGTGTTCACTGTTCATGTTCTACAATTCTATGTTTGTTTTTATTTGGTTTGATTTTTAATGCCACTTTATTAAGATATATTTACTGACCATACAATCATCCAAAGTGTACAATCAATTGTTCACAGTGTCTTCACATAGTGACACATTCATCACAATCAATTTTTGAACATTTTCATTGCTCCAAAAAATAGTGAGAATAAAAATAAAAATAAAAGTAAAAAAGAACACCCCAAAATCTCATACTCCTTTCCCCTATTATTAATTTACTTTTTGTCTCCCTATTTTCCTACTCATTTGTCCATACACTGGGTAAGGGTGTGTGAGCCACAAGGTTTTCACAATCATACAGTCACACCATGTAAGCTGTATAGTTAAACAATCATATTAAAAAATTAAGGCAACTGGGTTTCAGTTCAACAGTTTCAGGTATTTCCTTCTAGTTATTCTAGTGTACTAAAACCTGAAAAGAGATGTATACATAATGGATAAGAATAACCTCCAGAAAGACCTCTCAACTTCATTTGAGATCTCTCAGCCACCAAAAGTTTATTTTGTTTAATCTCTCTTCCCTCTTTTTGTCAGGAAGGCTTTCTAAATCCCACAATGCTGGGTCCAGGCTAATCTCAGGGAGTCATGTCCCATGTTGCCAGGGAGATTTACACTGCTGGCAGTCATGTCTCATATAGTGGGGAGGGGGTACTGTGTATATCTGGCAAGTGGGCTTAGAGAGAGCTGGGCCACATCTGAGCAATAAAAGCATTTCTCTGGAGGAGATTCTTAGGTAAAATTATAAGTAGGCTTAACCTCTCCTTTCCAGTAACAAGCTTTATAAGGCCTGCCCCAAGATCGAGGACTTGGCCTACTACAATGCTATTCCCCAATGCTTGTGAGAATGTCAGAAATTCCCCAGGTGGGGAACTTTAATATTTTCACATTTTCCACACATCATTAAGGGGGCCCTGAAAGTACTCCTTACTCTCCGCCCAAATTACTTTGGGATGTATTGGGATTTCACACTAACCTGTGCTAACCAAATTCTCACCCCCATTCAAGTTGCCATGTAATTATGGTATTTGAATAAATAGACCATACAAGTTTAATTATATAGCATGCTACAGAAAGTGTAGATTTTGTACCAAATAAACATCACTTCCTTCAGTCTTACACAGAAGTTGATGTTTTAAAACACAGTCAGTACCATCCTTTGCCCTTTAGTCTGGATAACCTTTGTTCTAATCAAGTCCATTTTATTCATATCTCTAATTGAAGTCTGATCTAATTTTCAGCTTTTTAATATTTTCTGTATGGGGTAATGCTGACATTCATAGCTGCTGAACTCTGACTCTGAGTCTCAGGTGTCACATATATACCCAAATTTCCAGGGACTGACCAGGTTATACACAAACAGTGCGACATCTCAAAATTTAGAGATCACCACCACAACTCATTAATATATGTGACTGCTGTAAGAGCTTACAATCTAGGAACCTTTGCCATAAGTGTTCCCTTGATAACCTGTGCTCTCAGATTCAATACTCAGGGTTTGCTCATTATAGTTACTCCATATTAGTGAGATGCTATAATGTTTGTCATTTAGATTCTGGCTTATTTCACACAACCTACTGTTATCAAGGACCATTAACCTAGGTTTATACCTCACAACTTCACTTCTTCTTGCTGCTGCTTGGTATTCCATTGTATGTATATACCACAGTTCACCATTCTGTTTATATGTTGATGTACACTTAAGCCACCTCCATCCATTCAGAATTGTGAATATGGCTTCCATATACACCAGTGAGCAATTCCACTCATGATACTGTTCTCAGTTCTACCAAGTATATCCTCAATAACATAGATGCAGGACCATATGGCAACCCCATAATTAGCTTCCTGTGGAATACCAGAACACTGCCCTCCAGCTGGGCTACACCATTCTACTTCCCTACCAATAGTGATTAGGTACATCCCTCTCTCCACATTTTACCCAGCACTTATATGCCTGTTTATTTTTTAACAATTTCATTCATACATCATACAACTCATCCTAAGTAAACAATCAAAAATTTCCAGTATGATCACATAATTATGCATTTACCACCACAACATATCTGAGGATATTTCCATATCTTCCTAAAGAGGAAAAGGAGAAAAAATAAAGAATAAAAATACAAAATATAGAAGAAAAATAAAAATAAAATACAGTGAAAAGCTCAGACATCACCACCACCATGAATGCCATATCACTCCCTTATATCCCCCTCTTATAGACATTTATGTGTGATATATTGCCTTTGTTACAATTAATGGAAGCATCTTACAATGAAACCATTAGCTATTAATTCTAGATTGCACTGATTGTATTTTCCCCTATACCATCCTATTTTCAACACCTTGCAATGTTGACATTCATTTGTTCTCCCTAATTTAACAACATTCTTATCTTGTACATTTATTCACCATAACTGACTACTCTAGGTTCCACTAAGTTATACAATCCCAGACTTTATCCTCTATCTTTCCTTCTTGTGTCATATATGGCATTAGCCTTTCTCTTTCAACCTTACTGATAATTATCTTTCTTCAGAGTACTTACAGTGTTGTGTTACCATCACACACTATTATACTATCCATTCCATTTCTGGATCTATACAATCAACCTTTTTGAACCTTCTTTACTCCTTCAGCATTGAATGCCCAATCACTAACCTTTTTCTGTCTCCTGATAACCTGGATTCTCAACTCTCAAATTTTACACATCAATGTTAGTCCATATTAGTGAGACCATACAGTATCCCTTCTTTTGTTTCCGGCTAATCTCACTCAACATAATGTCTATTCTCTACCATTTTGTCTTTTGGATTTTATATGTCATATTTTATTTTTGAATTTTCCTCTCTCTCTCTTTTTTTTTTTACTCTTATAGTCTTCATTTCTACACTCTTCTACAAACTTATCTTTCTTTTGTTTTCCTGTCTGTTGTGCTCCCTTTAGTATTTCATGTAGAGCAGGCATTTTGCTCACAAACCCTCTCAGTTTCTGTTTGTCTGAAAATATTTTAAACTCTCCCTCATTTTCAAATGATAGTTTTGCTAGATATAGAATTCTTGGCTGTCAGTTTTTCTCTTTCAGTATCTTAAACATATCATATCATTGCCTTCTGCCTCTTTTGTTTCTGCTGAGAAATCCACACATAACCTTATTGAGCATCCTTTGTATGTCATGGATCACTTTTCTCTTGCTGCTTTCAGAATTTTCTCTTCATCTTTGACATTTGATAATCTGATTATTAAGTATCTTGGAGTTGGTCTACTCAGATCTGTTCTGTTTGGGGTGTGCTGTGATCCTTGGATCTGTAGTTTTATGTCTTTCATAACAGATGGGAAATTTTCAGTGATTAGTCCCTCCATTATTCTTTCTGCCTCTTTTCCTTTCTCTTCTTCTTCTGGGACACCCATGACAGGCATATTCATTTGCTTCATGTTGTCATTCATTTCCCTGAAACTTTGCTCATATTTTTCCTTTCCTTCCCTATCTGTACTTCTGTGTGTAGGATTTCAGAGGTCCTGTCTTCTAGTTCATGGATCATTTCTTCTGCCTCTTCAAATCTACTGTTGTGTAACTCCATTGTGTTTTTCATGTCTTCTACTGTACCTTTCATTCCCATAAGTTTTGCCACTTGCTTTTTCAAACTTTCAAGTTCTTCCTTATGTTTTCCCAATGTCATCTTCATATCCTTCATCTCTTTTGCCATGTCTTCTCTCAACTTGTTGATTTGATTTGATTTTTGAATGGATTTAGGTTTTTGGTTTTTTTTTTATTCATAAGTAGATGTTTCAATTCCTGTATCTCAGTTGAGGTTTAAGCTTGTTCCTTTTACTAGGCCATATCTTCATTCTTTCTAATGTGACCTGTAATCTTCTGTTGTCTAAGCATCTTGTTTCTTTGATTACCCTAGTCAGATTTTCCCAGACCATATGGGTCCAGGCCTCAGGAGGAAGCTGTATTCAGAATCAGGTTTCCCTGAATGTAAGACCTATAAGATTGTTGCACTTTTCTTTGAGGTCTCTAGACTCTCTACTTTTCCTATCCTGCCCAACAGATGCCACATGTCAGACTAAAGTTCCCCACCAGTATAAAGAGGTGTAGTAGATTTAATTTTCAGTGAGTCCTGTCCTGGCCAGAGACTCAAGGGTTTCAGAAGCCAAATGTAAGCTTCTTTGCACTCCCTCCCCCCAGGTTCTCCTCCAGGATCTGGGGTCTGAGTTCTCTGTGGGAGGGCAGCCACTTGATCAGGGTCACACACACCCCTTTTCTTAAGGAAGATAAGATCTTCAGGGAAATGTAACCTACACTTGAATTTTTCCTTTGACTTTCTTGTTTTTATTCCACCCTTACATGGGTCAGTGTTGAAATTGAAAATGGCTGAGGCTATCTGTAATGAGTTACTTGGAATGAAAAAGAGAAAAAAGGAAAATCGAAACAAAACAAAACATGAAGTCCCCTTTTCAGAGCCATTCCCCAGCCCTCCAGTTCACCAAGCAGGAACCATAGTTGGTACCAGGTTCCTTTTTTTTAAATTCAGATTTACTGAGATATATTCACATATCATACAATCATCTATGGTGTACAATCAACTGTTCACAGTACCATCATGTAGTTATGCATTCATCACTCAATCTATTTTTTAACATCTTCCTTACACCAGAAAAAATCAGAATAAGAATAAAAAATTAAAGTAAAAAAGAACATCCAAATCATTCCCCCCATCCCACCCTATTTTTCTTTTAGGTTTTGTTCACATTTTTCTACTCATCCATCCATACACTGGATGAAAGGAGTACAATCCCCAAGGTTTTCACAATTACACTGTTACCCCTTGTAAGCTACATTGTTATACAAACATTTTCAAGACTCAAAGCTACTGGGTTGGATTTTGATACTTTCAGGTATTTACTTCTAGTTATTCCAATACATTAAAACCTAAAGAGGGTTATCTATATAGCATGTAAAAATGTCCACCAGAGTGACCTCTTTACTCCATTTGAAATTTCTCAGCCACTAAAGCTTTATTTCATTTCATTTTGCATCCCCGTTTTGCTTAAGAATACATTCTCAATCCCATGATGCCAGGTCCAGATTCGTCCCTGGGAGTCATATCCTGCGTTGCAAGGGAGATTTATACCCCACCCTTGGGAGTCAGGTCCCACATGGGGGAGAGGGTAGTGAGATCACTTGCTGAAGTGGCTTAGTTAGAGAGAGAGGGTCACATCTGAGCAACAAAGAGGCATTCAGGGGTAGACTCTTAGGGTTTGCCCCTTTTTTTGGAGACACAGCCTTTCTCCAGTACTCTGAGCTCAGCAAACTCCAAAGGCCCTGTTTTTATTTACGTATATTTTTCCCAACAGTCCCATATCCTCTCTGCCAGAATAAAACTCTGGGGTCCTTTCCTGCTTGCTCTGGGTTTATCTGTGCTCATATTCAGTAGTCCAAATTTGTTAATTAAAACCACAATTGAAGCTTAAGGTACATTCCCTTGCTCCTAGCAGTGACTGCTTCTTTCTCCCACAGTGAAGTTTGGCAACTCAACCTGACACATTAGTGGGGTAGGTGCACCAACTCTGCAGTTTGAGGAGCTTTACTTAGAGTTCCATGCTGTGATCTCAGCTATTCCACCCATTTCTGACTGGTATATGATGTTGTCCAGTCATGAATGCCCCTCCCTTCAGTTGTTCCAGACTATTTTCTAATTGCTCTTGGTTATTTGCTAGTTGCTGTAAGGGACTAACTAAATTCCACACCTCCCTATGCTGTCATCTTGCCCTGCCTCCCTATGGGTTTTTTAAAGTGCTAAATACCTTGTATCCACCATAACAATATCATATAGAATAGCTTCATTGATGTAAAAATTTCCAGTTTGCCCTCCATTCACCTCTCCCTCTTAACCATGAGTTCCTGACAACCACTTATACTTTTACTCCAATTATAGTTTTCCTCTTTACAATGTTACATAATTGGATCTGTAATTTGTTAATTTTAAGACTGGCTTCTTTCATTTAGCAGTATGCATTTAAGGTTCCTTTTTGAGTTTTTGTAGCTTGATAGTTTGTTTCTTTTTATAGCTGTATAATAAATACTCAATTATATCAAAGTATCAGAGTTTATTTTTCTCTTCACCTGTTGAAAGAGTTCTTCATTGTTGCCAAATATTTGAGATTTTCCAATTTTCTTTCTATTATTTATTACTAGTTTGATTCCAAAGTGGACTGAGTGTGTACTTTGAATGAATCCTATTCTTTCAACTTTGTTAAGGTGTGCTTTATGGCCCATGAAGTGGTCAATCATAGTGAATGGTCTATTTGAGCTTCAGAAGTCTGTGTAGTCTTCCTGTTTTGGATGAATTACTGTACAAATACCAACTACATCCAGTTGATTGATTATTCTATTAAGTTCTACTATATCCTTACTGATTTTCTGCATGCTGAATCTGTCAATAAATGATAGAGGACTGCTGAAATCTCTGACTCTATAGTGGATTTATCATTTTCTCCTTATAGTTCTATCTGTTGTTGCCTCATGTAGTCTGACCTGTTGATAGCTGCATATAAATCCAGGATTGTTATATGTTCTTGGAGAACTGATCCTGTTATCATTACACAATGTTCCACCTTATTTTTCATACTTTTATTCTGAAGTCTGCTTTATCAGAAATTGATATAGCTATTCCAGCTCTTTTAATTAATTATAGCATGGCATACAATTTGACATACTTTTACTTTTAATTTACCTATTTTTAAATTTTTAAATATTTTTTAACTTAAATTTAAAATATTTTTGTAGACAACCTATGGTGATACTGTTTTAATTCATGATTTTAATTTAAAAAAATTTTATAGCCAGCCTATAATGATAGTCTCTTTTACTTAGTTTATTTAGACCATATTATTCTCATTTAAAATGCTTTTTTATATTTCAATTAATATCTATCATATTTTCACCTGTTTTCTATTCCTTCCCCCTGTTCTTGATTAATTTTTTTGTCTCATGCTGTTTTTTAATATTTTTATTGAGATATATTCACATACCATGCAGTCATACAAAACAAATTGTACATTTGACTGTTCACAGTACCATTACATAGTTGTGCATTCATCACTAAAATCAATCCCTGACACCTTCATTACCACACATACAAAAATAACAAGAATAATAATTAAATTGAAAAACAGCAATTAAAGTAAAAAGAAAATTGGGTGCCTTTGTTTGTTTGCTTGTTTCCTTCCTCCATTTTTCTACTCATCCATCCATAAACTAGACAAAGGGGAGTGTGGTCCTTATGGCTTTCCCAATCCCATTGTCAACCCTCATAAGTTACATTTTTAGACAATCATCTTCAAGATTCATGGGTTCTGGGTTGTAGTTTGATAGTTTCAGAAATCTACCACCAGCTACTCCAATTCATTAAAACCTAAAAAGGTTTGTCTATATTGTGTGTAGGAGTGCCCACCAGAGTGACCTCTTGGCTCACTTTGGAATCTCTCTGCTACTGAAGCTTATTTCATTTCCTTTAATTTCCCCCTTTTGGTCAAGAAGATGTTCTCCATCCCACAATGCTGGGTCTACATTCCTCCCCAGGAGTCATATTCCACATTGCCAGGGAGATTCACTCCCCTGGGTCTCTGATCCCACATACGGGGGAGGGCAGTGACTTCACCCATCAAGCTGGCTTAGTGAGAGAGGGAGGGCCACATCTGAGCAACAAAGAAGCATTCTGGAGGAGGCTCTCTGGCACAATTATAGGGAGGACTAGCCTCTCCTTTGCAGCAACAATCTTCCCAAGGGCAAGTCCTGTGGTAGAGGCCTCAACCGATCAAACCAACAGTCCCCTATGTCTGTGAGCACAGTAGCAACCATCGAGGTAGGGCAGGCCAATACCCCTGTATTCTCCAGTAACTCCGCAAGGGTGCTCTGCATATTTTTCCCTGTTTTTTTTTTTTTTTTATTTAACTCTTTATAAATCAACTGTATAAAAAATTTAAAAAATGTAAAAAATTAAAAAAAAACATACAATAAAAGAACATTTCAAACAGACCATAATAAGGGAATAAGAAGAAGACAACTAGTCTAAAATAACTACTTTACTTCCAACATTTTCCTACTCTACCCCAAGAAAGTAACCTAATATAGCAACATTTCTGTGAAATTGTTCCTGCTATACCCATCAGAAATTAACAGACCATAGTCATTTCTGGGCATTCCCAGAATATTAAATTTACCCATGGTAAGCTTATCTGTTCTTATTGGATTGTCTTTCCCCCTTCCTTAATTCCTCTGTATTGCTAGTTCCCCTACATTCTACATTAAAAACCTTTTGTTTTACATTTTTCAAAGTTAACATTAATGATAGCATGTAATATTTCTCTTTTTGTGCCTGGCTTATTTTGCTCAGCATTATGTCTTCAAGGTTCATTCATGTTGTCATATGTTTCATGACATCGTTCCTTCTTACTGTCATGTAGTATTCCATCGTGTGTATATACCACATTTTATTTATTCACTCATCTGTTGAAGGATATTTGGGTTGTTTCCATCTCTTGGCAATTGTGAATAATGCTGCTATGAACATTGGCATGCAGATATCTGTTCATGTCACTGCTTTCAGATATACTGAGAAGTGCAATCACTGGATCAAAGGGTAACTCTACACCTAGTTTTCTAAGGAACTGCTAGACTGACTTCCAGAGTGGCTGAACCATTATACAGTCCCACCAATGAATAAGAGCTCCAATTTCTCCACATCCCCTCCAGCTTTTGTAGTTTCCTGTTTGTTTAATGGCAGCCATTCTAATTGGTGTGAGACGGTATCTCATTGTGGTCTTAATTTGCATCTCTCTAATAGCTAGAGAAGCTGAACATTTATTCATGTGTTTCTTGGCCATTTGTATTTCCTCTTCAGAGAACTGTCTTTTCATATCTTTTGCCCATTTTATAATTGGGCTGTCTGTACTATTGTCATTGAGTTGTCATTGAAGATTTCTTTACATATGCAAGATATCAGTCTTTTTTCAGATACATGGTTTCCAAATTTTTTTTCCATTGAGGTGGCTGCCTCTACATTTTTGAGAAATTCCTTTAAGGTACAGAAACTTCTAAGCTTGAGGAGTTCCCATTTATCTATTTCTTCTTTTGTTGCTTGTGCTTTGGGTTGAAATTCTAGGAAGTGGCCACCTAATATAAGGTCTTGAAGATGTTTCCCTACATTATCTTCTAGGAGTTTTATGGTACTTTCTTTTATCTTGAGATCTTTTATCCATTTTGAGATAATTTTTGTGTAGGGTGTGATGTAGTGGTCCTTTCATTCTTTTGAATATGGATATCCAACTCTTCCAGCCCCATTTGTTGAAAAGACCATTATGACCCAGTTCAGTGACTTTGGGGGCCTTATCAAAGATCAGTCAGCCATAGATCTGGGGGTCTATCTCCAAATTCTCAATTTGATTCCATTGAACGATATGTCTATCTTTGTGCCAGTACCATGCTGTTTTGACAACTATGGCTTTATAATAATCTTTAAAGTCAGGAAGTGTAAGTCCTCCCACTTCATTTTTCTTTTTTAGACTATCTTTAGCAATTCAAGGCATCTTCCCTTTCCAAATAAATTTGATTATTAGCTTTTCCAAGTCCGCAAAGTAGGTTGTTGGAATTTTGATTGGGATTGCATTGAATCTGTAGATGAGTTTGGGTAGAATTGACATCTTAATGACATTTAGCCTTCCTATCCATGAACATGGAATATTTTTCCATCTTTTAAGGTCCCTTCTATTTCTTTTAGAAGAGTTATGTAGTTTTCTTTGTATAGGTCTTTTACATCTTTGGTTAAGTTTATTCCTAGGTACTTGATTTTTTTAGTTGCTATTGAAAGTGGTATCTTTTTCTTGAGTGTCTCTTCAGTTTGTTCATTTCTTGCATATAGAACATTACTGACTTATGTGCATTAATCTTGTATCCCACTACTTTGCTAAATGTATTAGCTCTAGTAGCTGTATCATCAATTTCTCAGAGTTTTCCAGATATAAGGTCATATCATCTGCAATTGGCAAGTAGAAAGTGTTTAATAATGAAATAAAATTCTATGGTTTTGGACCAAAGAGTGCGAAAGGTACATCTAGAGTGTATTTAGATCTGAATAGGGAAGGATATATCAAGCAAATAAGTTAACCATAGGGAAGTCCTTCCAGGGATTTCAAAAGTGGAATTAGCTTCATACTGAGTGCAGAAGGGTAACTATGAAAAATGTGAAAATATATGAAGCCATCAAACCCTGAAGAAATCACCTCTATAGTAAGTGAAAATCAAGATAGAAAATGACTAAGAATAGTAAGATATGTACAAAAGTGAATGTTTAATCTGGATATGTTCAAACATAGTCATAGGCATATAGATGAGACAGTTAATCTACATTTATAAAATATTACACAAGAGGACTAACTAATTATTTGGAAAGATTCTAAGGTATATTAGGTAAAAATAAGCCACCTTCTTCTCTAGTTTCTGACCATAAAAATATGGATTGACTCACAGCATTCTATTCAGTTTTACTCAATGCCAAAAATATACTTTATTATTGAACTAATTTTTTCTTAAACAATTTTTTCATTGCCTCTTTTACATCTGTGTTTCTCAAACTGTAGATGACAGAACTCAGCATGTTAATCACAATGGACCACATATCATGGTCCAAAGCATAGTTGGAACTTGGCCTCACATACATGAAGAAGATGGTCCCATGGTAAATTGACACTCCAATTATGTGAGAACCACAGGTGTAAAAGACTTTTTGCCTCCCTTCAGCAGAATGCATCCTCAGAATAGCCAACAGAATAAACCCATAAGAGACCAAGACTATCAATATAGTAATTATCTCAATAGAGCCAACAAAGTAGAAGAGTAGAAGCTGATTGATGTGAGTGTCAGAACAAGAAATTGCAAGGAGTGGTGGGATACCACAAAAGACATGTCTAATTTCATTAGATACACAGAAGGATAGGCTAAAAGTGGCCACTGTGTGTAAAGTAGAATGCAAAATCCCACCAACATAGGAAGCAATGGTGAGTGGTACATAGACTTGGGGTGACATGTTAACTGAATATAGTAGTGGGTTGTAGATTGCTACATAGCAATCATAAGCTATTGCAGCCAAGAGAAAGCTTCTGTGGTCCCGAAAGTAACAAGGAGAAACATCTGCATTGCACATCCAAGAAATGAAATGGCTTTATTCTCTGCCAGTAAATTTGCCAAAATTTTGGGAGGGACAACTGAAGAAAAACAGGCATCCATGAATGACAGAGCACTCAGAAAATAGTGCATGGGGTTGTGGAGCTGGGAATCCCCAATGACTAGTAAAACCAGGCCCAAATTTCCTATCAGAGTAAAAGATAGATTGCTAGAAATAGGAAAAACAAGGAGATGTTTAGGTCAATATCGTCTGTGAAGCCCTTCAATATAAACATGGTGAACCTTGTCAAATTTTTGAGTTGAATACTGTATGACTGCAAATCTGATGATAACACTAATATCTTGGTTTATATTTATAGGTCTGCAAGTCAATATCTGGTGAAATAGGGTTCAGCCAATTATATTCCCAAGTGTGCTTCTTAGAAGGCCAAATGGTAACCTAGGCAGTGATAGGACAGACATTGATGAAGGAATGGGGCCCATGTGGATGCATTGCTCTGTATAAATTAAAAAAAGACATGATTTCATTCTTTTTTTGCCTAAATTTGTCCTGTTAAAGAAATTTAAAAAAAACAAATTTAAGAGGATTATTTTCTGTAAAAATATTCTACTAACATTTCTTATATCACATCATTTTAAAATTCACAAAAAATAATGAATATCTGGATTTTGGCACTTGAAAATATTACAGTGGGTGATAGCACTTGAGGGTGAGTTCAAAAATTACTACAATGTGCATGAAAAACATTTCATTGATGATCATTAGACTGGGTTAAATTAAATAGAAAAACAAAGTGAAAATTACATGATTTAAAAATGTTTCCAGGTGATGAAAACTGAGATAAATTAGAATTATGTTTCAACTTGTCTTATAGGACAGCCTTTTCACACCTAGATATTTCATGTGCTCTTTCCAGGATATGATCCTGTTCCATTAGTTCCTATGCAATTGTTTTGAATAGGACAGAAGAAATTATCCTAGAAGTATAAGCACCTTGTATGACATAAAGAAAAGTACAATATCTATTTTTTTCAGTGTTTTTCTTCAAAAACATAACACTAAGATGTACATATTTGGTTTCTTTTTATTGTACCATTGCAATTGATTTTCAAATGTTAATAACTATGTAATATTTTTCTCTATACATTTGCTCATTATTTCAGCAAAGTCCTTGAATGGATTTTCCAGACATAATTCTATCAAAAAGAAATCATAACCATACCTTTAATATGTTAACATTGCTAATGGAGCTTCTAAAATAATATAAAATAATATTACCCAATAATCAGTAATAAATTGATTGAATAAAAGTATATCTATTGCTTTGCTACAATTTAATGTTTTAATTCTGGTATTTTTCCCTGTGCCATCAGAATGTTTTTTTAATGCAGTATGATGAAAGAAAACTGCATGGCCAAAAAAAAAGTTTATAAGTAAAAAAACAGAAACAAAAACAAAACATGGAAGAGGTACCTGCATCTGAAATGGATTCCTCAGAAATTGAAGTACAATACCAGGTCTAACATTTTTTGACATGAGATTTCAGATGGGTGACATTTGTTTTATCTTCAGTTTGACACAGATTGAAGTTTTTGACTCATTCTTAATTAATTGGTAACTATGTCTATGTTTCCTAGGGTTTAAAGAAATGAAATATCTGCCATGCTTTGGAATTGGCTGCATTCCGTGACTTACAAATGATTTATATCCATGACAGGAAACACACTAGAGTTTGTCATATTGGGATTCCCTATATTAAGAAGAGAATGATGAAATCAGCTTAAAATCACAGGTGGAAGTATAAGAAATCCATATGCCATTATTTATCAAGAAAGGTTATCATAGATCCATATGTGGAAGATGAGTAAAAATAGTAAAAAGTAACATAGACATAGGGCTAGAGGACAAAAAATGCTCATTTGTTCCTTAGAGAACTCAAGAGTAAAAAAATACATAATTAAGGTAATTTCTGATTTCTATGTAAATCCAAACACATTACATCCTACATGTAGACACCATGCACACATGCACACATGTATAAATATAATAATTTCTAATGTATTTTGAATAGCTATATTCATAAAATAACATAAACACACCAGTTAATAATACTACTATGTATTATTGCATTGTGTATCATAAAAACACACTTCTATTAACAATAATCCTCATTCTCTCTCTCTATTCCTCCACCTTCATCTCCCTAAACACCCTCTCTTTCTCTCTCCCATAACCCCATGGTGAAAGGAACTGGAAATATTCAAGTAAGTTTTGAAAAATGTACCAGTATTTAGTCTACAAAAAGAACTCATTATGAAGTTTACTTGGCTGACACACACGGAAGAAATTTAAGCTACATTACACTTCTAACCTTCACTTCTCTGCCATGTATGATAGATGACAAAAATTATAAAAGTGTGAGAACATTATATATGCCCTCTAAGGGCCTGTATTAAAATCTCTGATTTAACACCAAGTGATAGTATGAGCTTGGAAAAGAAACTTCATCATTCAAAATAAAAGAGAAATAAAATTGACCAAAATTTTCAGGCCTAACTTGTTCAACTATATGAACATGGTTTCATGAGAAAGTACTTATAAGAGCTGAATTAAATTATTTTGTAGTAAATTAAATTTTTGATTGTATGTTTAGAATGCATATAATTGAAATATGACAACCAAATTTTATTTATATGAAACATAATAGAGAGTTATAAAATTAATTTTTATAATCACAGCATTGAGCAATTGGTCTCCAAACCATAACCTCAGTATTCCTCCTTTTTTATTTATATATATATACTTGTTATATGACACTATCTAAATATTAAAATACATTTTATTGAGTATACTCTTTCAATTATAAATAAATGGAAAGCACTATTGGAAATTTTGAGGTTAATTCTGAAACAAACCCGATTAACTACAGCTGAGAATATCATATTTGATATCTTGGTTGTGGGTCCAAATGAAAGAAAATAATCATGAAAATTTTAGGAATGTTGGTATGGGATTTTTCTCTCCTCAGTGAGTGAATCTTTGTACTGTCCAAAGAATATCAATTAACCAGAGAAGACTTGGATGTAGAAGTCTGCTCTAGCTTTCCTCAAAGACCATAACAAATGTTGTAGACATACTGCACTGGTCCAGAAAATCATGTTTCAAGGCAGATTGTTTATGCATATTTCTAAGTCATCTAGATTAGGCACTAGAGAAAAGAGGTTAAATGAAAGGGTCATGAAGGGCCACTGGAAACTGGAGGGACAGTCCCTGTTTTAGTTTTCTAGGCTTCTCAATCAAATACCATGAAATGGGTCACAATGAGCAGTGGAAATTTGCTCAAATTTTGAGGCCAGAACAAAGGCCAAATCAAAGCATCATTTAGGGAATGCTTTCTTCCCAAAGACTGGTGTTCTGGGGCTGGCTGCTGACAATTCTTTGCTCTTCTGTCATATGGTCTCTCCCTTCACTTAGGGTTTCAGCTTCTTGCCTCTTGTGACTTTCTCTATCTCTGTCTGAATTTCACTCCACTAACAAAGGGCACCAGGATAGGATTGTGATCCATCCTGATTGAGGTGGGCTGCAACTTCTTAATTGAAGTAACTTCATAAAAGTTCCTACTTACAAAGGTTTCACACCAAAGGAATGGATTGGGTTTAGGAACATGTTTTACTGGGGTACATACAGCTTTAAACTACCACAGTCCCATGAACAGGAGGGGAGATTACTTACCTTTATTGAGAATTACGTCTTTGTTCCCCAAGTGCTCTTAATACAACCCAGTAAGAAGAATTAATGGGGTTCTCTCCTCCTTTGAGACTATCCCTTAGGAGAAGGCATATAATTTATTAATTTTGCCTAAAACATTTGAAGTCTTAAAAGCAAACCAATGGGATATATATTAATTTCAAATGACTCCTATACATCCCCAGAAGAGAAAAGATATTTTTGATAACTTTCCACAGTTTCTTTTGGTTAAGTCCCTCTGCTGCCAGAGGAATTAAAATATTGTATCTGTAGAACAGGTATTTTAATCTGTCTTGTAACCCTTTGAAATTCCACATTTATTAGAGTAGCTTATGCATTGTTTTATGGCTTAGGATAAAATGGAGAAGTGATTAAGCATTGCCTATTATATTGTTATAAAAATTCAACAAGGGAAAAATAATATATGACTGTATAGCCATTTTTTCTTTAAACTGTATTTTTAACTTATTGAAATATAATATACATATAAACAAATGCACATATCAAATGTAATAATTTTATAGATATCATTTATTAGATTGATAAGTTGTTTTATACTATTTTCCTAGAAATTTTATTATAAACTGATGTTTAATTTCATCATATGCCCATTTTAATTTTAAATCATGATTTTTATTGCATAGATTGATTTTCATAGATGAAATCAACCTTGAATTGTTACATATATGTAGTAATTCTTGAGCTGTATCATACATCTTTAAATATGTATAACTTTTACCAACTGTCCAAATAAGAGTATAGCTCAATATGTTTCAGAATGGTATATCCTAGTGTAAGTTTTTAAGGGAGCTAGCCTTTCTTTCATTTAATAGTATGCATGTGAGATTCATCCTTCCCCTTCTCCTTTTCCTTCTTCAATTGTGGTATAAAATTCATTGTAAGAAAGCCTTAGTTTTCCAGGGATACTGTAACAAAATACCATAGACTAGTTTCCTTAAATAAAATAAATGCATTGTCTCAGAGTTCTGGGGGCTAGAAGTCTAAATCAAAGTGTTGGTCAGACCATGCTGGCAATGGTTGGCAATCCATAAGGTTTCCTCACTGGTGATACAATTATATCTCTGCCTCCACCTTACAGTCACCTCTGTTCCTCTCTTGTTTCCAGATGTCCTCTGCTAATACACTTAATCAGTGTCTAATGCATGGCAAGTTCACCAAAACTGATAAGCAGAATATGTACACCTGACACAATTCATCTAAGGCCTGACCCTCCAACACCCTTTAATTGTGCTGATTTTAAATTCAGTTTGGCCCTCATTAGAAATATATTCAGAGATACTTCCAAGCCTTGAATCTAACTCTCCATATGGAAACACCTGCAAATTTAATACAAAATAGTATGGTCCAAGGCATTTTATTATTTTGCCTAACCCCAAATAATATTTTATTTTGATTTTGTCATAAATTTACCACTGTAAATATCACTGTTGCAGAAACATCTGTCTCCATAATCCCTATCATATTGGGCCACCTCACTGTGCTTTGCAGTTGTGTCCAAACTGTAACTTCTCTGACCTTAGGACAATTCCAAGAAGACTTCTGCAGAGTACATCAAAGAATTTCAAGTGATTGAGTCTCACTTGCTTATAGCACTAACTTGCTTTCTACTGCACACTGTTAGCTTTTCTCCCTTCCCTGTCCCACATTCTTCATTGCTGCATTTATACTTCCAGGAACCACCTACCAATTAAACATCATAAACCCAAAACTTTCACAAAGGATCTGCTAAGGAAGGGATCTAAATTCTGACAATTCCTGTATTGTATATGGTTTTGGTAAAGTGAAAGCACAGATATCCATGCCGCAAGTGAAACTGTGTAGATGCAACCAGTAGGAGACAATGATAAGGCTCATACTACATTACCGAATTACTGGAAGCTCTCATTGAAAACTATGAGTATTTGAAACATAAACACTTCTTCAGCATCAGTAACCCTGACCTGATCACCACCATCTTTCCCAAGGCCAATTCTAGATGAAGCTTTCAAATGGTGCTTTCACCTTTCCTTTTCAAAATTTTCAAGTGTTTAGATTTCCAGTATTAATAGAGAAATCATAAATATAGAAACAGTCTTTGCTTTCCTCAAAGAGCATAATAATGATGCTAAAAATACCAAGTTACTCCAGAAAACATCATTTTAAATGAGAATATTAGTAAGTATGGCATGCTTTTCTGAGTCTGGCATTGGTATTATTGTCATTGCCAAAATTTAAATTGAAACCAGAATTCAAGAATTGTCACTGGAGCTAATCTGATAATCATGACTAGAGTCCTCTACTCACCTTAAATGACAAATGTGCTACTGCTCCCTCCTGTGTTTGCTAACCTCACTGAAATCAGAGAAATTTATAAGTATTTCTTCCTTTTGAGATAAATTCCTGGAAGCTTGAATGTAATTTGTTATTATTCCCAAAGCATTTGAGAAAAGAAAATGATGCCACTTGGCCTCTGGTAATTACCCAGGTTAACTTTGATTTCCCTATTGGGAAACATTAATTTACATATGATTTCCTTGCTTTCCTGTGTTATTTTGTACAACCTTCTCTCAACCACCTTGATATAAGGGTATTATCTGTTGGATACACAACTTTAATTTACCAAAACTTATTTCAATATTCAGCATTTTACACATGGCTTCTTCCAAGTTTTATCTCTGAGGATGAAGTTAGACTTTTTTAACATGCCCTAAAATATTTTTTTTAAAGATTCAAAAAGAATACAAATTATGAATATGTGTGTTACTCATATTATATCTTTCTTTTAATCTCACAAAAAAATTGAGTTCATCCTACCTTCATTCCTTATCCCATAATCATCATCAGTCTTAATTCCCAGCTCCACTTCTCCTTCTTATATAGGCAACTCTTCTTGGAAGGTTGCTATGTGTCAAAATACATATATCTGTGTGTGTGCCCAGCACTGGCCACAGCCATATGCTCTGATCCTCCTCATCACTGGGGAAGTGCCAGAGCCACTGCCAGGAAGAATTGTAGGAGGAATCATAGGCAGTCTCCTGAAGAGCTGATATGTCTTCTTTCTCAGAACAGAACAACATGAAAACAAAACCCTAAATCTTTCAGCTTCATAGAAATGTTCAGAGGCCTCATACATGACCAACTCTCTGACTCTCATCCTTATGATTGGCTTGACAGCCTGAGACAAAACCTACCTGCCCAAGAAACTCACATGCTAACTCAGATGTATTGTGGTACCCAGCAAGGTGTTCAATCTTGGAGTGTATCAGTTTGAAGCAGTCAACTCCTATAAGTCCTATGACTTCTTCCAACCTGACAATGAGGAAGCCTTAAAGGAGAATATATTTAAGGTATTCTTTCTGGAGTCTGTCTGTGATGATCCTGATGTCATTGCTGCCAATATGTTGGACATAAAGATATTAAGCTCTGACTACCCTAAAAGGAATACAGAGAATGTGATAGAATATTTCCTAAAGAAAATTGTGTGCTACAAAGTCAACCCAGATAATTATGAGAAGAATCTTTATTTCAACAAGGTTATAAATGTGGGCCAGCATTTTGTAGTGAACAGAATCCAAGACTATATCTAGAGTAAGATAGACTACTATCTCATGAATATCCATGTCCAGCCTGATAACATTTACCTTTATTGGCATGGAGACAGTGAGTTCAATATCTTAAGGAAGATTGGACATGATTCTGGACTCCCATTGCAGGGAAACCAGTTTGCTCAAGCTCTAAGAAAGTTTCTGGAGGAACAAGAGATAGTAAACTTCAAACCTCAAAGGACAAGCCAATTGGAGATGATTATCTAGATCATTGAATCCCTGGGGTGTCTTATGAGCAGTGGAAGATTCTTAATGAGATTGATGATGATTTGTGCAAGATGACATGCAGAGTTCAAGAATCAGTACTCAGAAGAGTTTGCCCTTCATTTTCAAGAGAAATATCTGCATCAGTGTCCTGGTATGTAATCACACCAGGACCTGGTGCAGTGGCTGGAGCCTGTCATCATGGAGCTGGAGAATTAGGGTGATGCCCTCATTATCATCCACCAAGCTGTCATGCACTGTCTTCTGGCCTACTTCTTGGATAAGATTTTAGGCAGCATTTTTGGGTTCCCAGCAACCACTGAGTCAAGCATTAGCTAAATTAGCTCTACTGGTACAAAAGTCCCAGTGGAGGGTGGGTGCTGCTGGAGCTGCTTGTTCCTGCTTGGCTATTGGACCAACACTGAGCTGAGCTTCCTGGCAGCATCAGATGAGCTACAATACTTGAAGTACACTCTCCATACCATCTTCAAACTTACAACTCTGGCCTATGGGTGCAAAGTGGAAACAATTAAACTCCAAATGGAGGCTGTGAACACTGATCATGACAAGCTAACCAACAATTTCCCCCAAAACCAAACCACTGAAAGAATGAGATGGAACAGCTTTATGCCTCAGTCCCATTTGGATACAATAAGGCATCCAAGAAATTACAGTGCTGGGAACTGGCTCCTCCTCAGTCCCCTGAACCCTCTTCATGCCCTAGATATGCAAGAAGGTACTGACCAGCTGAAGACCCAAGTCAGCATTCCATTGGTTTAACCATGCATTTCCTTCCAGCCCTGGCCTCTTGCTATTCTCATTTAGGCTGTTCCTCATTGGTTACATGGCCTCAGTGGTGGGTAACCTGGACTTGGTCATCCTCACCATGTTAGACTGTAGGTTACAAACACCCATGTAATTTTTCCTCGGACATCTGACCCCCACAAGTCTTTGTTACCCAGCAGCCTGTGGGACCAAAATGCTATTTCATTTTCTAAAAGATCAAAATATGATCTCACTTAATTGGTGTGATACCCAGTTCACCTTTTTCTATATTTTCATCACTCATGAAATTTTCATTCTAATAACAATGGCCTATGATCACTATGTGGTCATTTGTATTCCATTGCTCTATATAGTCATTATGTCACAAAGAACATGTCATCTGCTGGTGGTGATAATTTATCTCTACAGTGTTTTTCAGTCTTTGCTGATCATCTGAAATATTTTCTTTTCTTCATTTTGTTGTCAGACATTTCTACTGTGATACTCTGCCCTTGATATCTTTGCTCTGCTCAAGCACACATGAAATTAAATTGATAATATTGATCATTTCAGCTTTTAGTGTGGTTCATCTCTTCTGATAGTCCTCACATCCTACATGCTGATCCTCATGGCCATCCTCATGATGAGCTCTGCAGGGGGCAAGCATAAGTTCTTCTCCATGTGTGGCTCTCACCTGAAAATGGTGGCTGTCTTCTGTGGAACTCCATTCTTCATGCATGTGCAGCCCAAATCCAGTCATTCCTTTGATACTGAAAAAACATCTTCTATATTTTATACTTTGCTGATATCCATGCTGAATCTCATGATTTACAGTTTGAGGAACAAAGAGGTGAAAAAAGCCCTAAAGAAAACCTGGGAAATATGTGTAAATTTTCTTTTTAAATTTGACTGTAGGATTCATAAAAAATAAATTGTGTTATAGCCATTTTATACTCTATCTGGCATTTCTTTAGCCTTGGACTTTTTGCCTCCATAGGGGTGGGCAAGAATACAGCATTAAGAGGTATAGAAATAAAGAAACTATTTCCTTGCTTTCAAACCAAAATTCCCACTCAGAGATGACTAACACCTACTTATACTTCACATATAAATTTATATGTAGTTTAAAGTCCAGATTAGGTTCCATTCTTACAATTCCCATATACAATCTTTTTCATGTCTCTTCCTCTAAGCTATGGATTTAATGGAACTAAGAACTCTTTATAGTCCATTCATTATTTAATCTGAAGTTCCTACCACAGAAAAAGTTACAAAATAGTTCCTGATAAATATTATGAAAATTGATCCATTTCTGGCAAAAAATATACATTGTTAATGAAACTATCAAAATTCCTATCTTTATGGGTCTTGCATTCCCTTAGAAAGATGCAGAATATAGGCAAAATGAGAAATGGATTATATGATACGATATGATTGAACCTAATACATCTTATGAAAATGACATAGAAAAAGTAGTTAGAATGTGGGATTTTTTTTTTCCAGAAAGATTTCAGTTAAATTTTTAATTAAGGTAGTCAGGAGGGTTCTCTGAAAGTAACACTTAAGGAAACATTTGAAGAAATGAATTAATGGGTCATGTGATTCATTGAAATATGGCAGTTCAGAGGTTCTTAAGTGATAGTATCACTGTTATGTTTAGGAGAAACAGAACTGAAGGTGTTTTGAGCTGAGGACATGATAGATAAATATAGGTGATGATAGATTTTAGTGCAGGACCTCATCATGGAGGACTATACAGGCCTTTGTAAAATTTGCTATTTATTCTGTTTGAAAAATGCAAATGTTAGAGGATTTTGTGCTGAGGAGAGATATGTTGTATCATCAGTTGCAGGACTGCCAAAGCTGTTGGGTAAATAGTAGGTTGCAGGAGACTAAGATTTGAAAATGGAAAATTCTGAAGGGCTTTTATTATACTTTCAAGGGTATATGGATACTAAGGCAATAAGAGAAGCAGTCAGATTATAATACTTGCTTTAAATAAAATATCAAAAATATTTCTTTGTATTAATATGGAATGTAAGAGTTTATTAAAAGTAGATTAATAATTAGAAAATAATGGAAATACTAAATCCAGAACTCATCTCAAGTTATGTTGAATCTTCATTCTCACTTCCAATTAAGCTGAAATATTAGTAACCTTATTTAACATCCCACCTGAAACAAAAGTAAGAAAACTAATACTAAATATTTAAAAAATTGATATCCATGCCTTAAGATATTTTCCAGACAACTCCAAAAGCAGGAACATAGTCAAAGCCAAACAGAATTTCTGATTTTGAACAGTCTTTCCAGAAATTTATTGAATTTATAGATACAGCAACAGAAAATATCCAAAATTAAAAAGAGAAAAAAGAATCAAAATCATGAAAAAGGCAACAATAAGCTTTGAGGCAATTTTGAGCAGCCACATGTATATGGAAACAAAGTTCCTGAATGAGGAGGCTTTAACTTATTTAAAGAAATAATAGCTGGAAGTTTTCCAAATGCCATAAAAATACCAACTCCAGAAACATGAATCACATAGAAAATCTAATTAAAGTTATAACTTAATCAAATTGTCCAAAGTCATTGGGAAGAAAATAAACACAAAAAACAAAACCTAGATAGCAAAAGAATAAAAGACACCTTGTATGCCTAAGAAACAAAGATAAGGATGGCATGAGAATTCTTGTCAGAGGCAAAACAATTGTGAAGAATGTGGAGCAACAGCATTAAAGTCTTGAAAAATAAACAAACTGTGGATCTAGAATTCTGTACCCAAGTAAGATGTATTTCAAAAAAGAATGCAAAATAATGACATTTCAGCTCAAAAAATGACATAAGAATCCATCATTTGCAGACCTGCAATATAAGATATATTGAAGATTGCACTAGATGGAAATATTGACTGAGACAAAAGAATAAAGAACAGGAGAAATTATAAGTAAACTATTGCTATTTTAATTAATTATATATCTTTTAAAGATAATTAACTGCTTCCATAATAATAAAAATGTAACAGAAATTTAATGTGAAAAGGAATAATTACCATTTCATATGGACTATGACAAATAAAATATCTATACCACCTATACCATGAACTCTAAGGCAAACACTAAAATAAAAATATAAAAATATGTTTTTTAAAGCAACAATAAAAGGAAATCATAGAATCACAAAACAATCAGTTAATCCAAAAGAAATTAGAAAAGAGGAAAAGGGATCAATAATCCCATGGAGCAAATGGAAAGTAAACATCAAATGATGAACTTAAGCCTAATTTTTATAATAACCACATTAAATATAAATGGTTCACATAGTCAGAAAAAGGCAAAGACTGTCAAATCAGATTTAAATAAAGTAAAACCCAAGTATATTTTGCTTACAGGACATAATTTATGTAAATGAACACAAATAGTTTTTAAAAGAGTAGAGAAATTATAATATGCTAATTCTAGTCAATGGAAAGCTGGAATGGATATATTAATATCTGACTAATTTGATTTCAGGGAAAGAATATTGTGGATAAAAAGGTACATTTTATAATAATAAAATGGTATATTAATGAAGCAGACATAGTACTATATGTCCATGTTTGTAATAACTGAGCTTCCAAAAACATGAATAAAAAACCTGATAGAAATGTAAGGATAAATAGCCATTCAAAATTACACATAAAAATTTCATAAACCTCTATTTTTTTATTGTGAACTTTAACATATATACATAACAATGATAACTTTCAAAGTATGATTTAAGAAGTATCATAAACCTCTTGAAAGAGAGAAAATTATCAATAATGCAGAAAAATTTTAGTAGAATTGCTCAGTGTTATAAACCAACTTCACCTAATTGACATTTATAGAACATTGTACTCAATATTAGCAGAAAACATATTCTGTTTGTAAGTGAACACAGAGCATTTACTATGGTATCTAAAATTCTGATGTATAAAACAAATTTCAGTAATTCTGGTACATAAAACAAATCTCAGTAAATTTAATAGGTTTTAAGTTACACAAGTGTTATTCTTTGTCTAGAGTGGAATTCGATTAGAAATCAGTTACCAAAGATTTCTGGAAAACATCCAAACATTTGTGAACCAAATAACACACTTAAAATAACCAGCATGTTAAAAAAAAAATCAATAGAGAAATTAGAAATTATCTTTTTCTTAGTGAATATTAAACATAGCATATAAAAGATGCAGTATGTCAATGAAGCAGTAAAAAATGGTAAATTTATGGCATAAATCCACGTATTGTAAAAAGAAAAGTCTGAAATCAATTTTTTTGCTTACAGCTAAAAAACACTATATAAAGATCAAATGAAACTCAAATTAAAAAGGAGAAGGAAAGCAATAATGTCCAGAGATGATAAAAATGACATGAAAAGATACAAACAAAAGGTCTTTGAGAAGATCAGTAAAATTGATAAACTCTTAGCTAAACTGAAAAGATAAAAAGAATTGCCAATATGATGAAAGAGAATAACCATACCATATATTTTACAAATATGAAAAGAATATCAAGATTATGCCAATAAATATAGCACCTTAGATGAAATCAGGATACCCTTGAAAGAAACATACTATCAATTTCTCACAAGAAGATGTATAAAGATTTACTAGCTCTGTATCTAATAAAAGAAATAGAAATTTGTATTTAATTTCTTTGAGATATACTCTCAAAGCACAGGTTATTGCAATATAAAATATTTGATACCTATAAAGAAAATGTTTTCAATTTTACAAAGCTTCCACAAAACAGAATTGGAGAGAATAAGTTCCAATTTAGTTTACTGAAATATCTTTATATTGATACCTAAAGGATTTAAAGACATTTTAGAAGAAAATAAAATGATAGGGAATAACCTCAGAAAAATAGAAACAAAAAATTAAATAATATTTTAGAAAATTTATTCTACTAATATGTGAAACTGATAATACTTCAAGAACAAGATGTGATTGTTTCTGGAATACAAATATATTTTTACCCATTTGAACATCAATTAATGGAATTCTTTATATTAACAAGCTTAAAAAAGATGATAAATTTGCCGTGGGGCAGTCCTAAATTTCTCACTTTTTTTTTCTTTTTTTCCTGACTCCAAAAATAGCATTAATTATTTGTTGAGTCATTGTCTAGCCTTGATTGGCTTCCAGACTTTGGGGAAAGCTAATTCTGATAAATTTTGTCCATTTTTCATTGTTTCTCAAGGGCTTATGTGCCAGGTTTGTCTTACTCCAAAATCTTGCTCGTGTCACCTCCTATCTCACAGTTTTGCATGTTGTCCATTTCTTTCCCATATAGCTGTTAGCACATAAATCTCAGGTCTTTTAAATTATTCCTCTGATAATTCTAATATATCTGCCAAATTTGAGTCCTGCACTTATGTTGCCCTCATCTTTGGATAGTTTTTTGTTTTGTTTTGTTTTGTTTTTCCTTTAGTATGCTTTGTGTTTTGTTGTTGAAAGCCAGACATGATGTATCTGGTAATGCAAACTAAAGTAAGCAGACTTTGAGTGTGAAGTCTTAGGTCAATCTGGCTAGGAGTTATGCTGTGCTTATTGTTTCCTATAGCTGTGAGCTTCTGAAATTAAAATTTTTGGTGTCCTTGTTTTGTCTCCTCTGCTGTCTTTGGGTTTCATTAGTGATTATTTTATAAATTGAGTCTAAGCCTTTCAATTCTTAACAGTTTTCTCCCCTTCTTATATACAATAATGCTATTAATGTATTGGTAAGATGTGGAGGGAGGTAAATGTTCTATAATCATATGGTAAGTTCTCAGGCTTTTAGTGAGTCTATGTCCCTGGATTGTGATCTTCACAAACGTTTATCACTTTTTTTCATTCCCTAGGTGATAAAGCAGGTCCATAAGGGCCTGGAATTGGTTATGTGTCTTCCTGCAGGTAAGTTATGGTCTTGTAAATCCAGGATAGTTAGACTGTGGTAAAGTAGTATCATGTAAGGGCAGGTATTGGTTAAGAAAAGAATGACTTGGGAATATTTTAAATGACTACTTTTCCCTTCCTACTGGCAGAGGAACAAAGGGATTTTTCTGTGGGAGACTGTTGGGGCTCCTGGAAGTAAAACTCAAGAAAGTGTGGGGTCCCCCTAAGGATGGTCCTGCAGGTATTTTTTATCTCTCAAGTTATTCAACACTCAACTTTCAGCAATTTATCATATCAAATACTCAAACTGTAATTCAAGGGTTAATACATCCCCCTTTGAACTCCTATCTGGTGCTGGTCAAAGAGCAGTTTCTATTCCTAATGAACAAAACTTGGAACCAAAGTAAATATTGCAGAATATATAAGGCAGAACAGGGATGCCTTGAAATGACAATCTTTCAATTATGTGCCTTGCTCATTAGGAGTACCCTTGAGAAACAGTAACAAGTGCAAAGTGATTTCTCATACAGAGAGTGTAAAGGTATAAACAGAGTTGAGCCCAATATTCTAGGGCACTGAAATATGGACTACCTTTTCAGATTGTGGAGTATCTACAACCTGTAGTCAGTTGTAGTTTCTTCATAAACTATAAATTTATTTTTCTTCCCTGATCCTCACAGACATTCTATCAAAATATCAAAATAAATCAACATATTATCATGTAGTTTCAGTATAGTTTTGGAGTTTTAGAATAGATTTAATCAATATGTATAACTGGCAAGTGGAATGGAAATAATTAAATAATGGAATAACATTATATGGTATTGGGCCATAGAGTGCAAAAGGTAGGTTTAGAGGCCTATATGCATTGAATGGGGAAGGGCACATGGAGCATATGAGTTAATCACAAAGAATTCCTTCCAGGGATTTCAAAAGGTGAATTAACTTCATAAGTGCACAGGGAATAGTATGAAAAATGTGAAAATATATGAAACCTTCAAACCCTGTGAATGCCAACTCTCATAACAAGTGAAAATCAAGTCACAAAATGTCTAAGAACAGCAATATATGTACATCAATGAATGTTTAATGTGGATAAGTTTGAAAATTGTCATAGACATATAGATGACATAGTTAATCTACATTTATAACATGTTTTACAAGAGGATTAACTAATTGTTTATTGGGAAAGTGTCTAAGGCACATTAGCTAAAAGCAAGCCATATTCTTATCTAGTTTCTGACCATAAAAAATGGACAACCACACAGCATTCTTTTCATCTGACTCAATGCCAAAAATACACTTTATTGATAAACCAGTTTTTCTCAAACTTTTTTTTTCATTGCCTCTTTTATGTCTTTGTTCCTTAAACTGTAGATGACAGGATTCAGCATGGTAATCACAATAGTGTAAAATATAGACACTATCATATCATGGTCCAAAGCATAGTTTGAACTTGGCCTCACATACATGAAGAGGATTGTCCCATGATAAAGTGACACTCCAGTTAGGTGAGATTCACAGGTGGAAAAGAGTTTTTGCCTCCCTTCAGCAGTACACATCCTCACAATGGCCAACAGCATAAACCCATAAGAGATCAAAACTATTAATATAGTAATTATCTCAATAGAGCCAGCAAAGTAGATGAGCAGAAGCTGGTCAATGTGAGTGTCAGAACAAGAAATTGCAAGAAGTGGAGGGATGTCACAAAGCATGTCTCATTTCATTGGATGCACAGAATGATAGGCTAAATGTGGCCACTGTAGGCAATGTAGCATGCAAAATGCCACAAACATAGGAAGCAATGATGAGTGGCACATAGACTCAGGGTGACATGTTAACTGAATACAGCAGTGGGTTAAAGATTGCTACATAGTGACCATAAGCTATTGCAGCCAAAGAAAACATTTTGTGGTCCCAAAAGTAACAACCAGAAACATCTGTATTGCACATTCAATGAATGAAATGTATTTATTCTCTGCTAGTAAATTGACTAACATTTTGGGAGTGACAACTGAAGAAAAGCAGGCATCCATGAATGACAACACATTCAGAAAATAGTACATGGAGTTGTGGAGCTGGGAATCCCCAATTACCAATACAACCAGTCCCAAATTTCCTATCAGAGTAAAAAGATAGATTGCTAGAAAGAGGAAAAACAGGGAGCTATTTAGCTCAATATTATCTGTGTAGCCCCTCAATATAAACATGGTGACCTTTGTTAAATTTTTCAACTGAATACTGCATGTTTCCAAATCTGATGATAATGCTGACATCATGGTTTATATTTATAGGTATGCAAGGTGCTATTTGGTGAAATAGGGTTCAACCAATTACATCCCCATGTCTGAATTTTAGAAGGGCAAATAATAACTGAGGCAGTGCTAGGACAGGCATTGATTAAGGAATGGAGCCCACGTGGATGCATTTCCCTGTAAAAATAAAAGGAAGACATGGATTCATTCATATTTTTGCCTGTTTGTCATGTTAAATTTTTTTAAGGAAAACTGAATTTAAGTGGATTACTTTCTGTTAAAATTTCAACTACTTTTTCTTATATCACATCATTTTCAAATTCACAAAGAATGATGAATATCAGGATTTTGACATCCAAACTGATATAGTGGATAAGTAGTTTGAAAATTGCTACAATGTGCATAAAAATCCTTTCCTTCAGGATCATGAATTTAACAGGGGAGCAACTACATTTACCTCATAAGAGTATGATAAATTTAAAAGAGAAAAATAGGGTGAAAATTGTGTAATTTAAAAATATTCCCAGATGACTAAAAATGGGATAAATTAGAATTGTATTTCAACTTATCTTATAGGAGAAACTTTTCACATCAAACTATTTCACATGCTCTTTCCTGGCAGTGAAAGTGTTCTGTTAATTTCTCTAGAATAGTTGTGAATAAGACAGCTGAAGTTACTCTGGAAGTATATGCACCTTGTATGCAATCAAAAGCACTGCAATATCTTTTTTCAGTTTCTTTCTTCAAAAATAACACAAATTGTACATTTTTGGCCTTTTCAAATTATTGCACCATTTCAATTGATTTTCAAATGTTAACAAAAACTGCATAAGATGTTTATGCATTTGTTCATTATTTTTGCAGTCCTTGGACAGATTTTTCAGACATAATTGTATCAAAAAGAATTCATGGCCATACTTTAATATATTATCATTTCTAATAAATATAAAATAATGCAACCTAATAATCAGTAATAAATTGACTATATAGAGCCATAGTTATTGGTTTGCTACAATTTGTTTTAATTCCTGTATTTTTCCCTCTGCCATCAGAATTTCTTTTACTGGAGTATGAAGAAATAAAAGTGCATGACCAAAAAAAATGTTTATACACAAAATAAACAATATGAAAGAGGTGCCCGCATCTGGGCTGAGTGTCTCAGTGTTTGAAATACAGTACTCTATCCAACATATTTTGGCATGAGATTTCAGCACTGTGACATTTGTTTTTCCTTCAATATGATATAGACTGGAGTTTTTGACTCTTTTTTAAGTAATTGGCAACTCTGTTTTCTAGGGTTTATAGGAATGAAATAACTGCCATGTAATGGACTGGGCTACATTCAGCAACTTACAAATGATTTATATTCATAACATGAAACACACTAGAGTTTTTCATATTGAAGTTCCCTACAAAAGGAAGAGAATGAGGAAATCAGCTTAAAAGCATTGTTGGAAGGACAGGAAAGCCATATGTCATCTATCAAGGAAGTTTATCACAGATCCATGTGGAAGTTGAGTAAAATGAGTAAATAGCAAAGTAAAAATGGGGTTAGAGAACAAAAAAAATGCTTCTTTGATCCTTAGAGAATTCAAGAGTGAAATACATATAATTAACATAATTTCAGATTCCTGTGTAAATCTAGACACATTACATCTACTCTTAGAGAACACACACACATGCACACACATATAAGTATCATAGTTTTTATTGTAATTTTAATAGCTATATTAATATAACATACATAAGCCAATTAATAATATAAATATGTATTAATGCATTTTGCATCATAAAAATATATTTCTATTAATAATCCTCATTCTCTCTGTTCTTCCACCTTCATCTCCCCATCTCTTTCTCTCTCCCATAACAACATTGTGAAAGGAATTAAAAATATTGAAGTACATTTTGAAAAATGTACCAGTAATTAGTCTACAAAGCAAATTCATTACAGAGTATACTTGGCTGACATATGCAGAAGAAATTTCAGCTACATTATAGTTCTAATCTTCACTTCCCTGCCATGTATGATAAAAGACAACAATTATAAAAGAGGAAGTACATTGTATTTGACCTCTAAGGTCCTTTATTGAAATATCTAATTTAACCCCTAGTGATAATATGAGCTTGGAAAAGTAATTTGATCATTCCAAATAAAATAATAATAAAATTGCCCCAAATTTTCAGACCTAACTTGTTGAAGTACATGAACATGTTATCATGACAGAGTACTTATATATGAGCTGCAAAAATACATATATCTTGGATTAAAAAACAAAATAAAAATAATCATTCTGGAAGACCTAAAACCATTTCCTAAACACTCATATAGTCTGAAAACATAAAGGAACAGACACCCATAAGGACAGTTTTACAAACATTAAACTTGAGAAGGAAAGCTGTGGTAGCAGTTACCACATATTAAGTGATGGAAGGTTGGGAATTTTGTGACAATGTCTTTTGTAATCTACATAGCAACCTGCAATTCTAAAAATATTAAGGTATTTGTATAGATAGAAAGCTTGTGCTTAATTAGGAGTAGAACATGACAAAGCTCACAGAGTCAGTTATCCACAGATCCAGGATTCAAGCCCAGATTTCTCTGACTCCATGCTCTAAGCTATTTATACTTAATCATATTGCAGTACCATTGTGACATGCCAACATTCTGGAATCATTGTCTAGAAAATTTGCAAAATAACATCCTCACTTATTATTATTCATTTATAAAGCCTAAAATTAAAAAAAAAAAACACATGAAATCCAAAACAAAAAAAAAACAAAAAAACAAAAAAAACAAAGTGGCTTATAGATCAACTAGTGAAATAAATTCACAATTAATTTTTATTCCTCCATTAGAATTTTTAAAAAAGGGCTCATAGTGGCATATATTGAATGCTGGTTATAAGCTAACTTTCTATTTAATAAAGTGTCTTATTTCTACTTTCCCTATTCTGACTATAATCTTCCCTCTAGAAAGTTAAAACTGATGTCTCATTATAACTTATTTATCTAAATATGTAGGAAGTTCTTTCTATTTTTCATTTTATGTTCCCTGAAAGGAATGCAGTTCAAATTTTAATACAACACCAAGTTAACTAGAATCAACTATATCAAATTTAAATATTAAATCATGTAATATTAATATTTTAAAGCATATAATTTGAGATCTCTGCTAACAGCTTACTTAATATTTTGTAAGTGAAAAGAAAAAAAACACACCTTTACTCTTACCTGTGGAACTGAACTGCTAACTCAATTAAAGTATGCTCTGAATATTAAGCATTTGGATTTTTTTATTAGTTCTTGAGTTATTCTTGACGTCCACAGGGAATGCCCCAAGGAGAAAACACCCTCATTGTCTTCTAGGACATAAAAGCACAAGTTGATTTTTTTTTTATAAAACATGTAAATGGTCCTGGAAATAGGCTATATGATAAAAAATGAAAACATGAATGAATTTTGACCTCTGGCAAAAATGATCAATCAGTAGAAAAATATGTGATATAATATTGTAAAAAAAAATCTAATTGTACATGGCATAACCTTAGCTCTGATATTAATGAGCTATGTGATATTGGGTTAATAACATAAATTTCCTGAAATCTAGTTTCCTCTTCCTTGGAACATAACCTGCTTAATTTTCTCAAAATCCATTAAAATGTATATAATGAAATTATATGAATACAAAATATGTATATGTACAATGACTATGAAATAATAATATGAAAGCATAAATGTGTGACAGAATTTATAATTGTACAATAGAATTTAGTTTATTTCACATCAGAAATTTGAAGTGCTACACTTCTAATGAAATGAAAGATAAATTTAAACACAATGAGATTTTACAAGAAGAGATAAGATATGAATAAATAAAATTATATGGGGAACTGATGGATAGGAAATATTAAGAGGAGACAAGAGGCAGTATATGTATAGTTGTATTAAGTTATGTGATAGGACATTAGAATATCAGAGCTCTGGCAGTGCTAAAGTTCACCCTTTTTAAGTAATATAAAATCTTTTCATTACTTGAGGATTTCATATACTAATCTATAGACTACCACCTGGGTATGTATATAAGAAACTTACAACAATTTAGAAAACAAATAAAGTTGGAAGCCAATCTAATTTCTGAACTTATCAGAAAATTCAAATAATCAAGAGGATGTGGTATTAGTGGAAAAGATATACACCTATTTCGATGGAACACAATAGTGTTCAAAAATAGATTAATTCCTATATAGTCTATTGACCTTCAGTGAAAATGCCAAGGAAAATCCATGAAGGAAGTATAATCTTTTGAAAGAAATGGGGCTGAAATATTTGAACACTCTTTTGCCACAATGAAAGATACATTGATTCACTCTTTGTACCACATGTTAAACTTATATGAAAATGAACCATAGACAATCACATAAAACCTAAAGCTATAAAACCTCTAGAGAGAATGGAGGACAGCTCTGCATGATGATGGATTAATCAAATAGTTTTTAAACAAAAGGCAAATGTATGAGCCATAAGAGAATAATTTGATATACTATACTCCATCGAAATTAAAATATTATGCTTTGTGATGACTATAACTGTCTTTGTGATATGCTAGGTTGTTTAAACAAAACCCACAGAAGACTAACCACATAAGAAAAAAATGATTAATTGGACTATTTTAAGAAATTTCATTCAGCAAAATTAACTGTATGAAAAGAACAACCCTCAAAGTGGGAGGGGATATTCATATTAGACATACTTAATCATACATATGATATCTGAAAAGTATTCACATGCAGAATGTAAAAAGAACTCTTACAAATCAATAAGTGGCATGAAACCCAACATTCCCATGCTAAATCACAAAATCTGCAGTTTCAGGAAAAAGGGGGTGAACAATTCTTTATACAGAACCTGGAAAATATATGCACATATGGTATTTAAAATTCACTGTAGGACATGGAAGTAATAAATTATGTAATAGGCAATGTATACAACATCAGTCACTCCTTCAGCCTTGCTCTTTCTGAAACCATAGAGATGAGCAAGAATTAATGCAAAAGCATAAAGATAGAGAAATTCCTTCCATATTTTCAAATTGAAATCTCTCCTGGGTTATGTTAGAATACAACTTGATTGTGGTTGCAAGAGATCTCAATACAGTGTGATGATTTCAAGTACTGAGTCACTTGAACTTGATCAAATGCCTCTATTCCAAACCTTACAGTCCCACTCTTTCCTTATCTGTGCCTTTAATGTTATAGATGACACCAGGAGATGCTGGTAACTCAAAATACTTTACAGTATAATATTGGCATCTCTCTCTTTCTTTTCCTCTTAATCAGCCCAATTTATCTGTATCAGTGGGTATGCCAATGAAGGAAAATTTATGAGGTTAATGAGAGAAGCTTCCAGATTTTTACATTTTTATTTCTTCCTTTCGGCATGTTCTTGGTTCCTATCTGCCTGTTCATCACATGTATTATTATCCTTCCTCATATTTCTCTGGAAAACAATGTACTTTTTTTAACAGTCTTTTGCTAGTTGCTTTCGTATTCTTGCACAAAAGGTCAGTTTTATGATGACTTGTGTTTCTTGCCTTTCTTCATGTGGCTGATCTCTCTCAAATTGGGTTTCTAAGAGCATGTACCATATTTTGATTTAGGATTCTTTGTTATCATTGATTTGATAATCTTCCTTCAAGGAAGTGAAAAGAGATAATCCCATAGTTGGGACTATGTTGTATTTCTAGTGATAGCAATATATAATATGTACAATGTTATAAAATTGTCATCTATTGAATATAGTTGTTCCATTTGCCTACCTAAATTTCCCCATGAACTTTTTGTTTATTTATAGCCTTTTTAAAATTCATAGAAATTCATTTACATGATTTAGAGTATGGGTTGATTGTTTGGTCCATCATATCATGTAATAAAATTATCTGCATAGTCAATAAACCTTGAACTAATGTAACTCATGAGAAAAAAGAAAACAGTGTATGATATATTGTTATGACAGCATAAATATTACTAAATATTACATATAACAGATTTTTTAAATTTTAAGACAAAATTATATTATATTTTATATATATATGTGTGTGTATAAATGAGCTATGGACATGTGAATACAAAAACATTTTTTAACCCAATGAGACAAAGTATTTTGGAGAGAGCTACAGAGAAATATTAATATTAGTTATTGGTGGTTGCTGAAATTATGGAAATTTCTCAGTTTTATTTTACTTTCTTCTACTTATATGTCCTCTATAAATTATCTTCAGTGAATATTTATAATTTTTTTAATGGAAGAAGGCAAAATATTTTAATATCTAAATTTGTGAAAAACTGGATATAAATGTAACAAAATTAACACTACTTAAAACCAAAATCTTGTTTTGTTTTCTGATTGTTTCTCACATGATGAACCAAGAAAAGAATAGCAAACTGATAGGTAAATGTTTTAATTATATATTTGAAAAGTCAGTCTCTCTGTGTCATTATTGGTAGACATATAAATTATATAAAGAAACAATGATTTTTTGGAATATAAGATATTAAAAGTCAGGAATTTGTACCTAACTGATTTTGTAGGATATTTTAAAGATCAATATAGTCTAATGTGTTATAGATTAATGAGTCAGAAAGATAAATTAAAATCTAGAAAAAGTAAAAAAAAAAAAAAAAAAAAACACAGTGTGTTTATGTCAAATAAATTCAATCTGTGTTTTAGGTTAAGACCTTAAAAAGATGAGCAGTATATATCTCCATGTAAATAGGGATTAAGAAACATACTAATAAAAATGCAAGGATAAGGAAAAATCAAAATAAAATCTTCTACATAGAACACTCACTCTTCTGAAACAAAATCAGTTCCAGGTATCTTGTTTGGAAACTACTAAACATTTAGGGAAAAACAAACAACAGATTCTCTACAAACTTTTCCAGAAAACAGAAAAGGATGGCCTATTTCTCAACATACACACATATAGGCACATATGCAATAAATATATCATGGGGAATTTGGTTCACAATATTTTAAGGGGATAAGCACAAGGTTGTTCATTATAGCAATACATGGATTGGTATTGGTAATAGCTGAGTTGGGGACACAAAAAATCTATCATTAAAGAATACAAACATAAAGTTTGTTGGATGCATGTTATGGAACATGACTTCTTTTTGAATAATTCAAGTGATTTAAAATGCAACAATAAGTTTTACAGCAAAATAGCATATATGAACAGTAAAAGATATACACATAAAATCCTACATTTTGCAAGGATATCTTCATAATATAGACCATATATGAAGCACAGTAGAATATGTGTTGAGGTGGGAAAGAAGAATTGGGATAAGGATTGGACACAATGGAAAACATGATATATTGAATTGTAAGAAATGAGAATATAACAAAAAGAGAAGTCCTAAACAGTCAGATGGTGGCCTATGAAGTGAGAAGTAGGAATAATGAATTTCTGTCCTTCAGTCAAAAAAAAAAAAATTGAAACTTTTTAAAAATACTATTTATTGTATTTATATTTTAAATAATAAGGAATCATTTAAACACTTCTCCATTGTGTCATCACTTTGAGGAGACTATGGGGAGACTATTGTAGAAATGAAGTTATATTCACTAGCTGGTGTTATGATATTTTCAGCTGCAACATTGTGTGTTAAAGGTGAATGTTAGCCAAAAGTATAAAGTAGGAACTTATGAAATAAATAAATGAATTAACAAATAAATACATAAAATATGATTGAACAATTATTTGCTCACTGGTGAGCACAAATTGTCCTAAACAGTAGATACCCCAGGGAATTTTGTGAAACTTTCAAATGCTTCAAGGATAATCAACAAATTGCTTAACATCTCCTAAGGGAGAATCTAAAAGGCTGAAACAATCCATAAATTATTCTCACTGTGTCATATTAAGAAGCAAATGGGGGAGGAAGAGCTAAGATGGCAGCATAGAGAGGAGTGGAAGACTGTTAGTCCCCCACAGAGCAATTCACAAATGACCAAAAAACTAGCAAATAACCTGGAATAACAGTGAGGAGACAAACGTGACTGTCCACTCATCATCCACCAACCTGAATTGGGAGGAATGCCTGAGATCACAGCATAAAATCTGTATGTAAAACTGTGGACCCATGCTGAGAGCCGACAGCCAAGAGCTGAGAGCCCCTCCCTCACAGAAGCTGCACAGTGCACTCTCTCAGCCTGGCTCCAAGAGGTTTTAATATTAACTGCTCAATACAGACAGTGAATCCTCAACACGCAGACAGAGGCTTTTGGTGACAACTGACCTTGGGAGATTGGGGGACATATCTCTTTCAGGACAGGGAGCCCAGAGGATCAGGTGCTACCTGTGGCTGACAGGTGAACCTGGGAGTTTTTCTGTCCCTTTCTCTCTCTGTGGAGAAAATCTCAGCTGTTCTCAGCCCACAGCACTTTGCAGTAAATACAACCTCAGACATTTTAAAATCAAAACACTTAGATCAACAGAGTCACAGAAACAAAGAAAAAATTGATATGCAAATGACATCTCTGGATGAGGCATAGCTTCCCAAGAGGAAAGGGAGGGGCCCAGCTCTACTGCCCATCTTTCAGTCTTTCCAGAACCAGACCCCAAAGCCTGGGGGAGGAGCGCTGCAGGCCACACCCTCTTACACAGGCAGTGACAGGTGCATCTGCCCAGCAGAAAAGCACAGGTGTCTCAATCCTCTAAGAAAAGCCATCAGGGAAACCAGATGCTGAAATATTACCTCTTTATGTGACCTGAGCCTGTTCTCATCTGGGAAAACCTGATTGGGGTGGCCTAGGAGGTCAGATGCCTAGACAACAGAAAACTACAACCTACACTAAGAAAAATGAAGCTATGACCCAGTCAAAGGAACAAATGTACACTTCAACTGAGATAGAGGAATTTAAACAACTAATGTTAAATCAATTCAAAAAGTTTAGAGAATATTTCACAAAGGAGATAGAGGCTGTAAAGAAAACACTGGGCATATATGAGGCAGAAACTGAAAGTTCAAAAACAACCAGTAGAATATATGAAAATGAAAGGCACAACAAAAGAGATGAAAGACACAAGGAAAACATACAACAGCAGATCTCAAGAGGCAGAAGAAAACACGCAAGAACTGGAGAACAAAACACCTGAAAGCCTACACACAAAGGAGCAGATGGAGAAAAGAATGAAAAAATATGAGCAACATCTCTGGGAATTTAAAGATGAAACAAAGTACAAGAATCTATATATCATTTGTGTCCTGGAAGGAGAAGAGAAGGGAAAAGGGGCAGAGGCAATAATAGAGGAAATAATCAGTGAAAATTTCCCATCTCTTATGAAAGACATAAAATTACAGATCCAAGAAGTGCAGCATACTCCAAACAGAATAGATCTGAATAGGCCTATGCCAAGATAATTACTAATCATATTATCAAATGTCAAAGACAAAGAGAGAATCCTGAAAGCAGCAAGAGAAAAGCAATCTATCACATACCAAGGAAGCTTAATAAGACTATGGGCAGCTCTCTCAGCAGAAACCATGGAGGCAAGAAGGAAGTTGTGTGATATATTTAAGATACTGAAAGAGAAAAACTACCAACCAAGAATCCTATATCCAGCAAAGCTGTCCTTCAAATATGAGGGCAAGCTCAAAATATTTTCTGACAAACAGACAATGAGAGACTTTGTGAACAAGACACCCACTCTACAGGAAATACTAAATGGAACACTGCAGAGTGATAGGAGAAGATGGGAGTGCATGGTTTGGAACACAATTTTGGGACATGGTAGCACAGCAATGTAAGTACACTGAATGAAGATAGCTATGTATAGGGTTGAGAGAGGAAGATTGGGAGCATGTGAGACACCAGAAGAAAGGAGGAAAGATAAAAACTGGGACTGTGTAACTTGATGAAATAGAGAGTGTTCAACAATTATGATAAAATGTACAAATATGTTCTTTTACATGGGGAGAACAAGCAAATGTCAAACTTTCAAGGTGTTAAAAATGGGGAGACATTGGGGGAGGGATACTATCAATGTAAGCTAGAGACTGTAAATAACAGAATCAATGTATTATATTTCCTTTAATGTAACAAAGACAATATCCTAAGGTAAATGCAGATCAGAGGGGAGATAGGGATGGTGTGTTGGACACTTGACATTGTTGGTGTTGTCTGACTCTACCAGACCTTGATTTGGGGTTGCTTTTCCTTTTGCAATTCCCTGGCTGTCATTTATTTCCTCTTTCTTTTCCCACTCTACCTCCTTTGACTCTCCCTCCTGCCTTGTGGAAGAAATGTAGATGCCCTTATATAGATAGTGATGAAGATGGTGAACACCTAAATTTGTGACCATACAGAGAACCATCGATTGTTTACTTAAGATGGAATGTATGGGGTGTGTACAAAACCATCTTAAAAAAATGGGTTATGTCAAAACCTCAAGGGCAATGTACTGAGTGATATAAGCCAGACACATAGGGACAAATATTGCAGAGTCTCACTGATAAGAACTAATTATTATATGTAAACTCATAGACATAAATATAAGGTACCAAGATAAAGGATGAGGCTTAAGAATGGGGAGTGGTTTCTTAGTATAAGCAGAATGTTCAACTAGGATGAACTTAAATGTTTGGAAATGAGCAGAGGTGTCAGTAGCAAGATGTGAGAATAACTAACAGTGCTGGATGGTGCGTGAATGAGATGGAAATGGAAAGCTTAGAGTCATATATGTCACCAGAAGAGAAGCTGGAGGTCAAAATATGGGAATGTACAAAACTGAATCCTATGATGGGCAATGTCTATGATTAACTGTACAAATATTAGAAAACTCTCCCATGAACCAGAACAAATGTATGACAATACAACTAGAAGTTAATAATAGAGGGGCATATAGGGAAGAAATATATACCAAATGCAAACTATATACTACAGTTTGTAGTATTTCAACATTCTTTCATAAACAGTAACAAATGAAGTATACCAACATTATGAGTCAACAATTGAGGGGGGTTGATTAGGGATATGGGAGGACTTGAGTTTCCTTTTCTTTTTCTTTCTTTTTTTCCATCTTTCACTTTATTTCTTGTCTGGAGTAATGAAAGTTTCTAAAAATTGAACAAAAATTAAGTGTGGTGATGGATGCACAGCTGTATGAGGGTACCAGGGGCAACTGATTGTACACTTTGGATCTTTGGATAATTGTATGGTATCTGAACAATTCCAATAAAAATTAAAAAAAAATCTATTGGGGTGATGAATGCACAACTATATGATGGTACTGTGAACAGTTGATTGTACACCTTGGATGATTGTATGGTATGTGAATATATCTTATAATTGAATTAAAAAATCATTTATAGTGAAAAACAGAAGCAAATGGGGGAGTCAAAACAGAGGATTCATTACAGGTGAGAAGAAATTTTCATCTGATGTCAGATTTTAGTATTATCTACAATGTTTCAGTGACATTTGCAGGGTCCCTTTTTTACTCAATGGCAAAGCCGTAGTGAAATATCAATATTTTGATTCATTTCTGTGTACATCTACTACTCAGTAGTGCCTAAGAACTTTATATTAATTTTACAAACAGTTTTGCACATATTGGTTGTGAAGTGACATTCTCATAAGCATCTTGAAAATACCATTATATCACTTAATTGATATTTATGTTTTATATAAATAAGTATAAGATATTGGAGGTAAAAATTGGGAATAAATAAAACATAAATTAAAAGGACAGGAATAAAAGATTATCACAGAATCCTACAGGTGCAAGTATTCTGTCCTTCATTTTGTGTCCCTCATTTTTTTTTGTCATTTAATGGCTCTAATCTTTTCAATGTCCCTCTCAAAAATAATTTAATATTTAATGTATATTGAAATAAATTTAAGAAGGTGCATCAAAAATAAGAATCTAATACTCAGCAAAGATAGTATACCATGAAAAAGTAATTTGCAACTTCCAGGAAGATGGCAGAATAGGAAAGACATTTCAAACTCCTCCTCCATGAAGAAAAAAATGAAAGAGTGAGCCCAGAACAGTGGCTCCTGGGTGCAACCAGCTGGAAGGACACTTAGTGGGATCTAGGATGAAAAAGTAGAGAAATTGCATCTGAGAGGACAGGGTAAATTTATTCAACTGGGAATGCTGCATGGGGGTGGTGGTGGCTGGAGCTGGCCCCCAAGCAGGGAGAGAGTGACTATTCACTCCCCATGAACTATCTCAGCAGTTGGTGGGGCAGATAACCCTTCACAGCCCATAGCTGGAAGCTCCAATGAGGGAACTTGGGATTCAGAGAACTTGTGACAGCATTTAATCTTCTTCCATGGAAGTCCACAGTGTGCAAAGGTAAGAAGCAGAGAGAGGGGAGGGCACTAAACAGAAGTTCAAGGAGCCCCTCCCCAACTCCAGAGGCTTGCAGGTGCCCAGTGGACAGGGACCAGGATGCATTTGAGCTGGAAGGTCATAACAAATTTAAAAAGTTGAAATTATTCAAAGCACTTCCTCTGACCATAATGGAATGCAACTCCAAATCAATAACCACCAAAGAACCAGAACTTTTACAAATATATGGAGGTTAAGCAACACACTTTTAAATAATCAGTGGGTCAAAGAAGAAATTACAAGAGAAATCAGTAAATGTCTGGAGACAAATGAAAATGAGAAAACAAAATATCCAAAGCTATGGGGTGCATTGAAGTAGGTGCTGAAAGAAATTTATAGTTTTAAATGCATACATCAAAAAGGAAGAAAGAGCTAAAACAAAAGACCTAACTGAACAACAGAAGAAGCTAGAGAATGATCAGCAACTAACCCTGAAGCAAGTAGGAGAAAGGAAATAAATATTACAACAGAAATAAATGTTCTGGAGATTTAAAAAAACAACAAAATAATTAAAACCAAAAGTTTATTCTTGGAGAGGATCAACAAGATTGACAAACCCTTAGCTGGACTGACAAAGTAAAAAGGAGAGAAGACCCAAATAAACAAAATCAGAAATGAGAGTGGGTCATTACTATGGAACATGAAGGAATTTAAAATATCATAAAAGGATACTGTGAATAACTGTACACCAATAAACTAGACAACCTAGAGGAAATGGACAATTTTTGGAAACACATAAACAACATAGACCAACCACAGAAGAAATAGAAGTCCTAAACAAACTAATCACAAGTAAAGAGATCCAATCAACCATCAAAATTTTCCTACAAATTGAAGTTCAGGTCCAGATGGCTGCACAGGGAAGTTTTACCAAACTTTCCAAAAACAACTGACACCATTCCTGCACAAATTCTTTCAAAAAATTGAAGCAAAGGAACACTTCCTAACTAATTTTATGAAGTTAATATCACTCTAATACTAAAACCAGATAAAGATACTATAGAAAAGGAAAACTGCAGGCCAATTGCCCTATTGAATATGGATGTAAAAAGTCTCAACAAAATACTTGCAAATTGAACCCAAAGACACATTCAAAGAATTATGCACCACAACCAGGTGGCCTTCATTCCTGGCATGGAAGTGTGGTTCAACATAAGAAAGTCAATCAATGTAATAAAACACATTAACAAATCAAAAGGGAAAAACCAAATGGTCATCTCAATAGATGCTGAAAATGCATTTGACAAAATTCAGCATTTCTCTTTGATGAAAACACTTCAAAATGTTGGAATTGAAGGAAACTTCATCAAGATGATAAAAGGTTTATATGAAAAACCCACAGCCTGCATAGTACTCAATGGTGAGAGACTGAAAGCTTTCTGTCTAAGAGCAGGAAAGAGACAACGATTCCCACTGTTACTACTATTATTCAACATTGTGCGAGAAGTTCTAGTCAGAGCAATTCACCAAGACAAAGAAATAAAAGGCATGCAAATTAGAAAGGAAGAAGTGAAACTGTCATTACTTGCTGATGATATGATCTTCTATTTGTAAATCCTGAGAAATGGATGATAAAGTTACTTGAGCTAATTAATAAATTCAGCAGAGTGGTGGGATACAAGATAAATGTACATAGTAATGTTCCTATACATCGGTAATGACCTATCTGAAGAGGCAATCAAATAAAAATTCAATTCACAATAGCAACTAAAAAGTCAAGTACCTAGGAATAAATTTAACCAAGGATGCAGAAGACCTCTACACAGAAAACTACAAAACATTACTAAAAGAAGTCATAGAGTACATTATTAGGTGGAATGATACTCTGTGTTCATGGTTAGGAAAGCTAAACATATAAACATCATGAAGATGTCAGTTCTACCCAAACTGGTCTACAGATTCAATGCAATTCCAGTCAAAATTCCAACAATCTACTTTGCTGACTTGGACAAGCTAGTTATCAAATTTACTTGGAAAGGAAAGTGACCTTGAATTCCCAAAAAAAAATCTAAAAAAGAATGAAGAGGGAGGACTTACACTTCCTTATTTTAAAGCTGACTATACATCCACAGTGGTCACAACAGCATGGTACTGTCAGAGATAGACATATTGATCAATGGAAACAAATCAAGAGCTTGGAAATAGACCCCCAGATCTATGGTCAACTAATTTTTTTGATAAGGCCCACAAATCCACTGTACTGGGACAGAACAGTCTCTTCAACAACTAGGGCTGGGAGAACTGGATACCCATTTCCAAAAGAATGAAAGAGGAGCCCTACCTCAAACCCTATAGAAAATTAACTCAAAGTGGATCAAAGACCTTAATATAAGAGATAGTACCATAAAACTCCTAGAAAATAATATAGGGAAACCTCTTCAAGACCTAGTAATAGGAGGTAGCTTCTTAGACCTTATACCCAAAGCACAAGCAATTAAAGAATAAATAGATAAATGGGACCTCCTCAAGATCAAAACTTCTATGCCTCAAAAGACTTTGTGAAAAAGGTGAAAAGGCTGCCAACTCAATGGGAGAAAATATTTGGAGACCATATATCTGATAAAAGACTGATATCCTGCATATAAAGAAATCCTGCAACTCAATGACAATAGTACAAAGACCTTAATTATAAAATGGGCAAAATATATGAAAATACATTCTTTCAAAGAGGAAATACAAATGGCTAAAAACAGATAAAAAATGTACATCTTCACTAGCTATTAAGGAAATGCAAATCAAAACCACAATGAGATATCATCTCACACCAATAAGAATGACTGCCATTATACTAACAGTAAAGTACTGATGCTGAAGAGGATGTGGAGAAATTGGATCTCTTACTCATTCCTGGTGGGAAAGTATAATGGTACAGCCACTATGGAAGGCAGTTTGGTTGTTCCTCAGAAAACTAGATATTGAGTTACCCTGTTACAAGGCAATTCTACTTCTTGGTATATACCCAGTAGATCTGAAAGCAGTAAGACAGACATTTGCACACCAGTGTTCATAGTGACATTGTTCACAATTGCAAAGAGATGGAAACAATCCAAGTGTCCTTCAACAGATGAGTGGATAAAAGATGTGATATATTCATACAATGGAACACTATGCAGCAGTAAGAAGGAATGAGGTCCTGAAACATATGACAACATGGATGAACCTTGAAGACACAATGCTGAGTGAAATAAGCCAGATACAAAAAGAGATATTGTATGTTACCACTAACATGAACTCCCTGAACAGTGTAAAATCAGTGACTGATAATGAAAAATACAGGGGACCTAGAGATAGACAGAAGCTACTGAAGCAGGAATGAAAACTTAATATATGTACAGAAATGTTAATGAGGCTAAACTTTAGGTATGCAAATGGACTGGGGTGATGATGTTTCATTAATGGGATTATAAGTATGAATGCCCCATTGAAGGTGAATATAATTGAAAGGGTTGTTTAAAGGCATGTATCCCATAGATTAACACTACAAATGCAAGTAAGTGTTTGCATGATATATTTCTAAGGTATGACACTGGTACAAAAAGTTAACAACAGAGTGGTATATGGGAAAAACTGCCTCTTCACACTAAGGACTATATTTAATAGGAATACCTTACTAGTACCACACAAATACTAGGGATAAATAATTAGGGCTGACATAAACTTTGGGGCATTTTGGGTCATGATAATTGTTTAAAATTGAGAGTGATGATGACTGTACAACTAAGTGAAGAAAATGTGAGACCTTTGTGTTTATCTTTAGCACTGTTTATGCTATGTGAAGTTAGGAACACCCTACTTAATAAGCCAAGTGCTTGATCTTGAGGCTTGCTCTAGTGAAGCTTATCTGTAACAGGGGGGCTAAGCCTGCCTATAATTATGCCTAGGAGTCACTCCCAGAGATCCTCTTTTGTTGTTCAGATGTGGCCTTTCTCTCTCAAAGCCCAACTCTGTGAATAAATTCATCACCCTCCCCCCAGTGTGGGACATGACTCCCAGGTGAGTGAGTCTCCTTGATGATGTGTGACATGGATCCCAGGAATAAGCCTGGATGTGGCATTGGGGGATTGAGAATGTCTTGACCAAAAGGAGGAAAAGAAAGTTAACCAAATAAGGTTTCATTGGCTAAGAGATTTCAAACAGAGTTGAAAGGCTATCTTGGAGGTTACTCTTATGCAAGCTTCAGCTAGATATGCCAGATGACCACAGTATGGCAAGCCCAAATCAACAGTAGTCACCAAAACCCTAAAGAGTACCCTGGTCACTACCTGAGACTCTATAAAATTTCACTTACTAAGTTTATTTTTCAGAAACTTAAATTCTCCAGAGTATTCCTGTGCCAAATAAGTACCCAAACCCAGAGGCAATAAGCTTTTCAAGAACATAAACCAGATGCATCCCCCTATCCCATAACATGAAAACTCCTTTTCAATATGAAAAATTTAGGGTGTTCACTGCCTAGACATCCCTGAAAATTGAGAAAGAATCTAAATGAGAGGAAGGTATAGCAATAGACAAGATAAGATTTAACAAAGGATTGCAAATACTGAATGTTTATATATATTATATATTATATGTAATATATAATGTATTTTATATATATATAAGATACTAGGGTATTAGAATAGCTAGAAAATCTCACAACTAATATCATATTCAAGGTGAAGACAAGGATGTCCACTGTCACTATCATTCAACATTATAGCAGAAGTTGTAGCCAGAGTGATTAGGCAGGAAAAAGAAATAAAATACAAATTGTGAAAGAAGACACACAACTTCCCTTGTTTGCAGATGACATGATCCTATATATAGAAAATTCTGAAAAGTCCACAACAAAGCTGAGAGCTAACAAGTAATTCAGTAAAGTGGAAGATACACTATCTATGCAAAAAAGCAGTGGTGTTTCTCTACATTAGTAATAAACAATTTTAAGAAGAATTCAATAATAAAATTCCATATAGGCACTGTAGAAAATCAAATGACTAGGATCACATTTATCCAAGTCTGTGAAGGATTTATATAACACAGAAAACTGCAAAACATTCCTTAAAGTACTCCATAAAGCCCTGACTAAACAGGAAGGATATTCTATGTTTGTGGATTTGAAGACTAGGTATTCTTAAGGTGTCATTTCTATACAAAGTGTTTTACAATTCAACACAATCCAAATGAAAATTCCAACAGACATAATAACAGAAACAGAATAGACAATAAAAACAAATGTATGAAAGGGTAAAAGCCTATATAGCCAAAATCATCTTAAAAAAGGATGAAGAAGCACTAACAATTCCCAATTTACAAATTTATTACAAGTCTACAAAAATCAAAATATCATGACAACATCAGGGCAGACATAGAGATCAATAGAATTGAAATGGGAATTCAGAAATAAACCTTCATGTCTACAGCCAATTGATTTATGAAAAGGTACCAGATCCAGTCAATGGGAAAAGAATATTCCTTTCAACTTATGGGGTTGGGAAAACTGGAAACTATATGCAAAAGAATTAAAATGGATCCCTACCCCTCACTATATACAAAAATTAACTCAAAATGGATCAAACCCAAAATATAAGAAGGAAAAGTATAAAATCCATTTGGGATTTAATTGCATACAACTTAAAGCATGTTGTTAACCTTAATCCTATCCTGCAAGTGTAAACCCATTTTTAAATAGTACTTTTTGAAGAAGTAATTGTGGCCAGCTGAGTAACTTTTGCTATAATTCAATTACTCTGTTCTTTTATAAGCAGAATGAAATTCAGACATGGAATAAAACCACAGAAGAAACCAATGAACCACAGAAGAAATCAATGGGACCTGGAGTAGAAAGCAGAATGACATCACTTTGTGTATTGTCACATGGCAGAAAAGTGAAGGGATGAGGGATAACTGTCACCCAGACCTAGAACACCACAGTCTTGGGGAAAAATAATTGACTCTCTGATCCTTCATATTAGACTTCTGTCAGCCCCAAACCTGTGAACCAATAAATTCCCATCATTTAAGCCAAGTGATTTCATGCTATTTACTTTAACAGCCAGGAAACTAAGACAAACTCTTAGAGGGAAAACTAGGAAAACATCTGTAGCATTTTCTGTTAGGCAATGCTTTCTTAGCATATACACCAAAAGCCAGGAACAAGAGAGAAACAATAGATGGGACTTCATCAAATAAAAAAATACTTTTGTGCATCAAAGTACTTTATCAGAAAAGTATAAAAGAATTACAGAATGGTAGAAAATATTTGGAAATTATGTCTCTTTTGAGAGTTTATTATCTGGAATATATAAAGAAATCCTACAGTTCAACAACAAAAAGACAATAGCCCGATTTTAAAATGGGCAAAACTGAAATAGGTTTTTCTCCAATAAAAATACATAAATGGTCAATAATTACATGAATAGACACCCAACATCAATACTAGTAGGGAAATGCAAATCAAAAGTCCATTGGGATACCACTTCACACCCACTATGATGCCTACTATGAAAGAGAAAACAAGTGTTGGCGATGTGGACAAATGGGAACACTTGTTCATTGTTGATGAGAATGTAAAGTGATTTGGGTGCACTTGCTGTGGAAAAGAGATTAGGGGTTCCTCAGAAGGTTTGGTATATAATTGCCATATAAGCTAGACATCACAATAATGTTCATAGTGACACTATTCACAATTGCCAAAAGATGGAAGCAATCCATGCATCCATGATCACATGAATGGATAAGCAAAAGGTGGTATATACAAAAAAGGAGTATTATTTTACTAAAAAAGGAATTAAGTTCTCATCCATACAACATGCAAGAAGTTGAAGGTATCATTTTGAGTGAAATAAGCAAGACCCAAAAGGACAAATATTGTATGAGCTCACTGATAAGAAATAATTAGAATATTCAAAGTCATAGAGTCAGAAACTAGAATACACGTTACCAATGACAGGGTTCAGGATAGGGAATTGTGAGTTAATGCTTTATTGCTTTAGGGTGATGGGAAAATTTTGTCAATGGATGGTGGTGATGGTGGTGCAAAAAGGTGAATATTAACCCCACTGAATACTACATTTGCAAGTGGTTAAAATGCAAAATTGGAGGTTGAATATATGTTGCAGAATAAACATTTAAAACAACTATAGAACTCTATGATACCACTATGTACCTACCATACCATAATCTAAAGAGGACAGTTAACAGTTTATTTATAATAATATTATTTCAACAATTATAACAAAGCATCAAACTGAAACAAAATGTGAACAATAGGGAAAACTGTGTTTATGAGAGAGAATACAGGATTGCTTTACTTTCTGCATGATTTTTCTGTAAATCTACAACTTTTCTGATAAAAAGAAGCAACTATTATTTTAATACTTTTTCATGAAAAATGCAAGAACTTAAAAATTTGTAATTTCATTTGCTTCTCATCATTTCAGTCATTGTTTTCATATATTTTACATCTATATATCTTACAATCCTGAAAATAAATTGCTACTATTTTTGTTGTACATATCTGTTTTTTACAAAATTTCACATATTCCCCATTTCTTGCACTCTTCATTTCTTTTTATAGATTTAATTTTTCTTCTGATATCATTTTCTTTATGCTGGAGAACTTTTGTTAGCCTTTCTTGTATCACAGGACTTTTGGTGACAAATATTCTGAGCTTTCATTTATCTTAAATGCTGTTATATCACACTTGAGTTTCATGAATATTTTCACTAGATATAGAATTATTTTTTTTTTTACTTTCTCACACTTACTATATTATTTTTTTCTTCTAGTGTACTTTTTTCTTCTGTGAAGCCAGAAGCTTTGTTCACTCCTCCTCAGTCCTCCAGAAGTACCCCTCCCTTTTCCATTTTGGAAAGTTATATGTTCTCCCATTCCCACCCTGGCTGCTTTGAAGGGTTTCTTTGCATTTTTCCTCTTCTGTAGCTTGGTTGTGATGTGCTTCTGTGATGGGGTGGGGGAGATGGAGGGCTGGAGGGCATTTGCATATGGCACTTATGTTGTTTTGGATGTTCAGAATTTCTTAGAACTGTAAGTGGCTATTTTTGTCCAAATTTTATAAAATTTTAGCTATAATATAGACCCTGTTCTTGTTTATGTAAAATTTTGTTTTTGTTTTTCCCTTAGCTGTGCAGCTTGGAAAACATTTATTGATCTGGTTTCAAGTTTACTAATGCTTTCTTCTATAGCCTCCAATATGTTATTGAATTCTTCTGGCAAATTTGTCATTATCATGTATTTTACTTTCCCTTTCTAGAATTTCTATGTAGTTCATTTTTATTTTATTCTGCATTTTTTCTATTATTTCTATATATTTCCTTATTGGATCACCTACCTTAAGTCATTAAACATATGTTTAAAACTTTTAAAGTCATTGCCTGCTAATTCAAACTGGGTTCATCTTGTAATCTGCTTCTATTACTTTATTTCCATTAATGTAATTCACATTTTCTTGCTTTGTTTTATAGTTGGTAATTTTTTTTATAATATACTGTACTTGTTGAATGTTACAACTTAGGCCCTTTGGATTATGTAGTCTTTAGATAAGAAATATCAACATTTGTTCTGTCTGGAGATAAATTACTGGCAATGGCTTTTGAAGCTCTCAGGCTTTATGTTATTATTTGTTATGGACAATCTATTTCATTTTGTCCTTTATTTACTGAATTAGGTTGGCTTTGAAAATACTGAAATGCCTCCTTTCTTATGGTCTTGAAACAATGTCTAGGAGAGTTAATTCATCTGGATTTCCAGTAAAAAATAATTATTCATGTCTGCAGTTCTCTCTTCAGGGGGAAAATCTCATCTTATTATGCTTGATTCTTTATTAATAAAAGTTTTCAGCTTGATTTAGTGACCTGAAAAGCTCACTACATACCTCCATATTGCTTTGAGACTTATTGTGTTGTTAGTGTTTCAATTATTTACACACTCACACATTTGTTTATTAAGTCTTTGTAGTTAGAGAGTCATACTGTAGCTATTTAGACATGAATCTCTGCTATTTTTAATGGAGAACATACTTTACAAAAGATTGCTTTTCTATGTAAACCCAAATCAAAAAAATGTCTTATCAAAGATAAATGATCAACATTTTAACTGTCATTACAAAATAACTCCACATTACCAGAATTATTCCATGGCCTTATTAGAGTTTGCACCTCATTGAAATGACTCAACCATTCCCCCAGGGCTTGTGTTTACTTTTATTTTTTTCTGCATTCTTTCCTACTTTACTTTCAAGATATCAGTGGCCATTTCTTATGTTTGCTAAATTTAGGATTCCTTACATTTCAATCCTGTAATGTTCTAATCTTCATTGCTAAAAGCTGCAAAAACAGAATATCTAGCTGTATCAAGCATTATTAAATATTTTCACAGATGACTGTGTGGTGCATTCTCAAACATCTTTGGTATGACATAAATTTCATGCCCTGCTCAGTTGCCTCATTACTTAATTCTATTTGACTATGTTATGAATACTTGATGTGCCTGAACAACCTCCTAAAAGAGTGTCAGCATTCAATTAAACAAATAAAATGTTAATTTCTATCTCAATTTTGATGACTGTAACTAATCTATTAGTTTATTTTATGCCATTTGTCATTACTATATTTCCCTGATTGCTGACTTAAGCCATCCAGGTTTGTTTTAATTGTAACATGCATAGATAACTCCTGGAGATAGTTTTCTATGTATAAATTTCAGGGGAGCATTTTCTCATAATTTTTTCTGCATTGGAATAATGGGATAGAATAAAAAACCACTTTTTCCTGGGTCAGGGATGGCATCAGTCCATATATTTGAGGTCATTGGTTATATTCATGTTGTTTCCAAAATCATCAGATCAACTGGATAATTTACCACCAAATTCTATTTGCTTTCATGACAAATCACACTAAAACACAAAATGAACAGCTAAAAGAAATTTCTTTTTTACATCCAAACACATGAGGTAGTAAATCAGTGGACAGCATGTTGGAATAGAATAGTAGAAATCTTTCAGCAATGTGTAAAATGATTTGCTATAATCTAATCACTTGAAGAAGATTGGAATAGATGTTGAAGAACAAACTATATTAGTGAGATTTAGTTTTAAAACCATTTTAAATATAGAATCTCTGAATTAGGTTGGCTTTCACACCCATAGTCTCACATATTGTAACATTTTATGAGCTAACTTCTAAAAACTTCCCACTTGCCTTATGTCTTCTTGGGTTTTGTTGAACAGAATTAATCAAGATATTTATTGGAAAGATACAGTAAGATTCAATTAAAATTTTCATAAAGGTTCATTTTTCATTTACATTTCTTGCTTAAATTCTTAGCATAATGATGTCTTTTAATAGTTAAATATTTGCATATTGTGTTGTTTTTTGGAGTATAATTTCTTGAAAATTCTTAAGTGTTTTTCTAATCCCTCAGTGTGGTCAGAATAGTAAGAATTATTATGGAAAAAAATACCCACAAGAAATAATTTTTTCTTTCAATTATTCTACTTTATGTATTGCTGATTGTGATTCAATGAAATAGCAACTAAATAACTATGATCTAAGTCTTCACTAAACTAGCCATAGTGGATATCAATTATACATTTTTGCAAAAATGACAAAGAAAACAAAACAAAACAAAACAAAAAACTTTGCAAGATAATATGAAGAGTAAAAAAGCAGGAAAAAAATGAGTGTTAGAATAAAATAAAAATTTCCATGACATTCCTATAGTTAAAAAAATTAAGAGTCAACTTTAAAGTTTCACTTAAAAAAAGTTTCACTTATTATCCCTAAGATAGCATTGGTTGGAGGCTAGATTTTATTGTCAAAAGAAAAGATACACTAGGTACAACCAAATCAATATTACCACATACTGAAAGGACCTAGAAGTTATAAAGAGAAAGTCTCTGTGATTCTTCAAGAATTTAACAATAATTGATAAACCTTTAGAAATTAATTTAAAGCAGATTCTTTAGATGTAACTTTAATAAAAGCAGAAAACCAGATATCTAAGAATCAACATTGGAGTAATAAATTTTGCAAAGTAGGAGAAAAATAATAAAGCTATCATTTATTGATACTTGCTGCAGGAACAGCACTTGGGGCACATTGCTTTATTTCACCTTTACAGAGACCCTCAAAGCTAATTCATGCCAGTGCTAAGATTTAATTCCAGGTCTCCCCTCATGTGCATTGAACTCTTCACATCATATACTGCACCCTATTTTTCCATGGCATTACACTGAAACCACCCCTTCCCAACATAATTAAAGAAAACAAAACATGATTCTTTAGGTATGTGCATAAGACTTAACCAAAGAGATTTCCATTATGAGTCTATGAAACATTGTAATCTCAGATGGCTTTTAGATTACTTCACTAGCAGAATAAGCTGAAAAGAATAATTGATTATTTTCTTTATTATATTAAAACATAACTGGATAGTTGAAGGTTTTTTGCCCTCTAAATTTTTCATGACCATTTATGAATAGAAACTACTTCTTTTATTCTTTCTTTGAAGTGGCCTTTCTTAACTTGGATGGGCATATCTCCAAGTGTTAATGTAGCTTTCCACAAGGAAAACATTTTAGGACCTATTAAAAATTAACAGTGATCCACTGAGCATGAAACTGGAAAATCAAATTAACCCTATTCCTAACCTTTGTCTGTACCTCTTGAAATCACAATACAGATCACATTTAAATGTGGGGAAATTAATGTATTTGTCTAGGAAGGATCTATGGAAAAGGCTTTCATCTGATGGCTTTCACCCACTGAACCCTCATGCAAAACTGACAATGTTTTGAGAATTTTGTTTGAGCAGACAAACTGCTAGGCTGGAAGAAAGGGGACACAGAAAGTACAAAACAAATTCAAAATGACATCCAGAGTAGAATCATTGAATCAGAGATCTCAACAGAGGAGAGGAGATCTCAGGACAAGTGAGAAGGGTTTCCCCAAAGCCTTTGGGTAGGCAGGATTTTAATCCAAGGCTATGAGGAAATGGGCTTACTGTCAAGAAATTCAGGGAGAGTTCATCTTCCACCTGAAAGCAGGGGTGGTGTGTTTCATACCCCAGTCTTCACAGGGAGTCTAAACACATTGCAATCCTTGGATACGGTGATGCCAAGGCCCTATTGTTTGCAGAGAATAGGACCATGGTTCAGCTGCAAAGAAAGGGTGGAGCTGCAGTCCAACAGGCCCTGAGAACAAAGAATTGATCCATAGATAACTCTCAGAACTTGAAATCTAATGGAATTTGCCCTGCTAGATTTCACACCTGCTTGGGACCCTTGATATCTTTTTCCTTCCAAATTATGTTATCTGGAATGGGAATGAGTATCCTGTGTCTCTCCCACTGTTGTATTTTAAAATCAGAAAACTTGTTTTCTAGGTTTCTCAGATTCACAGAATAGAGAGGAATTATGTCCTAGGGCAAACAACCCCCACTACTGATTTTGATTAGACTTTGGACTTAGAGTTGTACTGAAATAACTTAAGGATTTGGGGCAATAGGGAGAAGTGAATGCATTCTGCACATGGGAAGTGTCAGAAATAAAGCGGTATCTGTAAGGGAATGAATGCTCACTCGGTTTTGGAGGAGAAAAGAATTTATTTACAATCTTGCAAGATAGGGTGTCCAGCCAAACATGTGGCAGGCTGGCTGCCAGAGGAAGAGAATGGCGATCTTTAAATCTCCTGCTCCTAATTCACAAGTCCCTCCCCTGTTTCCCCATTGACTGGGTACTACAGAGGTTACAGCCTATCCGAGAACACTAACTAATTCATCTTTTGAGGTTTTAATTTGTACAGCCAATCCCAGAGAGCCAACTAGATCATTATTGAGATTTTGAGCTGATCAGCCTATCCCAGAGAGTTTATTTAGTTTAAAAAAATTTTTCTTTTTGCTGTGAGTTCCTGCCTCTGATTTTACCTCATATTTCTTTACATTCCAGTAACCATGGTTACTTTTTCATATAAGGGGCTGGCAGATTCTTTCTTCTCTTTTTCATGGGGCTTGTTTAAACTGGTTTTGCCTCCATTTCCCTTATTCCATGCTGTCTCTATGTGAAAACTAAACTTATCCCTTTCTTACAGATTCCCTCCTCTTTCTTTTTTAAACCCTTTTAGTTTTTACATTTTAGATTCTCAAATTTGTTAAGGGCTTTTTTACATTTCTCATTATAGGGATTTTTCTTATTTTTGATTTGAGTGGTTTTGATGGGTTTTTGAACTAGCCTCTGGGCACATGGGATGATGTAGCACTCAGCTGTTATAAACATTTTGGCTGGAATGATAAGGAAAATTAAAATAGACATTGCAATTCCTTTCTATTTCTCAAACCAATTTTCCAACCATTTTGTGAGTGGGTTGTTAATGCTAGAATTTTTGCTAGTTTCTGAAATAAGGCTGTTAAGCCTTGTAGGGCTTTGATGATAGTTTTATCAGGTGCAGTATTATTGGGGATGCATGTGCCACAATTTCCTCTAACTATAGCACAGATGCCTCCTTTTTCAGCTAGCATCATGTCTAGGGCCATTCTGTTTTCTCTTGCCATTCAGCTAGTGGCATCTAACTGTTTTGCTATTCCTTTAATGGCATTCCTTGTATAGTTGATAAATTTTAGCTGATGATCTGCATTTTCATTGATGGTGACCCACCAGAATAAGGATGATTCAAATTCTGCAGCTACTTGATTTTTAGCTTTAAACTTATTAGGAACTTTCCGGGGGACCCCTATACTATCTACAAACATTTTTTTATTGAAGGAACCGGGTACATTTTGTACATTTTTTTTTCTTTGCCTTGGGTTGGTACTTTCTTATTACTTTCAAATGCCAGGGTAAATGAGACAGCCAATTGAACCAGAGCACAGTTTCCTCCCCACATTTCAGGTAGTGTTGGCCAGAGGATGCCCTTCCCACAGTACCACCAGAGGTCTACTCAGGGTATAGTTAGGCTGGAGAAATTGCCAGTACTATCCTTGCTCACATTCCACACCTGTGTACACAAAGCCATGGTACCAAGATCCTGGAGCCCTTCTTCCCATCTGGAGAGACAGGCAGAGTGTTTTCCAGGACAAAGGTGAGATGCTGGTATGGCTTTGACACTTCCCTTCTGGACTGGAGGGAAAAGGGAGGACAATGCACTACAACTTTCACCAGGAGTAGCATTTTGAAAGAGGAGTGTTATACATTTAAATTCCTTTTCATGCTTTTTCATCCCCAAGGGGAAGGGCATAATCTGAACTGTGGGTTGTTTGGTTACACAAGTATAACAGTCACTTCTGTTTAGACTCTGGATGGTATATTTGACCCATTTTACCCAGGCATTTGTATTTCCATAACCTGTCTCTATTTCTATGGTTTGCTTTAAGTGTTTGGCCTTAAGTATTCTAATGACCTTGAGGTCAATTTGAACTGGAGAATTAACCTCCAGCCAAGTTTCCCTTAATGATTTATCCTTCAACCTGGATAAGACTCATCCCTCATACTGTGTGGTTTACCAAACAGTGTTTCAAGAATGACAGGGGTTAGATGACTCATAAGTTATACTCTCAAATGTTCACCCTCCAATAATTTTGCTCTCAATTTGAACAGTCTGCTTACATAAATGCTTATATTCTTCCTCAGTTGTTGCTGATGTTTCAGATTTTTACAGCTAATTACTTGACAACCATCAAATTGTACAGTTTGAGACTTTAAGCCTTTGACTACACTTGTAACCAGCTTAGCAGAACCTGTTACTTCTTGAATATAGAACGTTATGATCAGTACAAGCAATTTCATTATTAAGCTATACACAGAGCACAGTGCAAACACAGGGTTTAATCCAGCCTTTCCTCCCTCCTAGTATGTTCTTTCAATGGCTGCCTCTTTAGAGTGATCCTTAGGGGATCTGAGGTGGGAGTCACTTTCCAGGATTTAGGTTGAGTTGCTGGATACTTATCATCTGGTTCAGGCACCAGTCCCTTTACTCGTGTGTAATGATTCCAGCCTCTTTCTGCTGTTTGGATTGCTGTCTCAGTCGTCAGCAAGGTTTGACAGGGTCCCTCCCAGATCAGTTGAAGTTTGGATTCTTTCCATGACTGGATCAGAACCTAGTTGCTGGTCTGATGTCGATGGGTACCAAATTTAAGAGGCAGGGTCTGAGCCAGCAGTCCACGGTGCCTGAGAGATGATAAAGTAGAAGACAAGGCCAGTATATAATTTTTAAGGGAAAAAAAATTCTTTGGGTCTAGGGAGGGGAGCTCTTCAGTTCCCCTGGGGAAAGGCAAACCAAAAACCAAAGGCCTACACCTTCTAATTGCCTAAGTACTAAATTACACATGGCTTTCACCCCTTTAATGACTCCCCTAGTGTAAAACTGCTAATACCTGCTTTAGGTACAGACACTCCTGAAGTCATGTGCATGAAGAGCAGCAAGAACTTACCAACATTTTGGGCTGGAACAATTAGACTAAAGGACAACAATAATTTACAATAACCTAGGATTAATGAACATAAAAAGGCTTACCACTCTTAAATGCCAACTTAAAATTCAGTTTTTAGTACACCTAGTTTAGTGATGTTTGAATATACTTGATTCACATATATGCATACCCTGAACATACACACAAGTTTTGTTGTTAGATGAGTAAAAACCCACTCTCCAGGGAGAGGAGGACAAGCCTTGGTGTGTTGTATTTGACAATATATGTGGTGTCTTTATTCCTATTAGACTCAATTTTAAGATAGCAACCTGGTATCACCAAATGGAGACCTGGGAAGAGATATGAACCACTCACTCTTCTAAGATTTTTTAATTCAGCTTTAGTGAACCTTAACCCCTTTTATAGGACCATTTAGTTACACTTTGAATATGGACCTTTTGCTTTTGCCCAAAATATATCAGAAAAATTATACTGCTTTTTACAAGAATATACAGTCTCATATATCTGGAACACAGACACATATAACTTATATACACACTCATAACCATACAAAACAGACATACATTATTCCCATTTACAAGCATGTATAGCCAATACACTACTGTTACACATACATAGAAAACTTTTACACAGTTTTTCTCACTTTTTTTCATTCTTCACACTGTTGTGAAAGTGCACACAATTGCCCAGCTTTAGAGTACACACAAACTAGTATACGCTATAAAGACACAAAGAAATAGCTTCAGTTTACTATAGATGAGTACGCAGGAAATTTTTGCCAAGTTTTAAATTACACACTGACAAACTTCCACAGTTTCAAAGACTCCTACATAATTATATTACATGCTTTTATTACATACAAATACAACTATCCCACATTCCTGTATAAACATACAACTTAAACTCCCATTAGATTCATGAAGTTTTAACTCTCAGAATGCATCCAAATACAGTCCTAAAAAATGTGCATGCAACTTCCTGTATACCCTGATACACACATTAAGGGACTTTAAATGTAGCTTTCACATACCTTAGACTTAATTACACAACACACTAAAATATGTAAATTTATTTATTAATACCTGTTTAGCCCCACATAAGTATATGAATAGAGAATCACACAAACCAGATGCTACAAATTCCATTCCTCTTTTTTTTTTTAAACTGCTCCAATTACTTCTCTATCTCACTTTTGTCTGTTTCCTCCCTGCCTTGTAGACTCTCTGAATATTTCCTCCAATGGCTTATTCAGCCATTCATCAATTTTTGGATCTTCTCTGAATATTAGGCTAAAATTCCTTTATATAGCTGACCTTTTAAAGTCTGAGTTATTAACAGAATGACATTGTATTCTTGGGGCTTGAGGGAGTGGGAGTCCAACCCTTTTCAGAGGTTTTTGTGGCAGCTCTTTTCTTTTCAAAGTCTGAGGTGATGTTGGGGAGATTACCTTTTTGGCCCCACCCTTCTTAAACATCGGGGTGCCACCCAGACTCTGCCTCTTTGGGGTAAAGGCTCTACCTTCTCTGAACAGTGGGGTGGTGGACAGGCTTTTCCCATTCCCCTGGGAATGTGCTCCACCCTCTGGGTCCTGCGGTGGCAAAACTTTTCTAGAGCATTGAGGTGGAAGGCCCACCTTTAACTCCTAGGGCAAACTCACCCTTTTCATGCATGTGGGCCACTCCACTCTCCCAGCCCGAGACCACTTGACTTCAGACCTCAACTGTCATCGTTCTTTGGGGATATGGGTACAGCCAATTTTATTTTAGGTGGATGCTCTCTCTTTCTCTCATAGCCGCCCTCTTTCCCATTCCCCTTTCTTCTCCCAAGAAAGGGATATTTACATAAACCAGAGTTTAGGAATTGATTTAATTGTTATTCAGCTAGCCTTGTTAGGCTTTTTATTAATTGCGGGACACTGTTACTGAGTTCTAACTTGGCGGGTCTGGGCCAGGGGAACCGATCGGCCCCTAGGAAAGGTAGTGGGGTACGGGTGGTTGCGCCCTCCACGGCCCCCCCAGGCCTGAGAAAGTGGAGCCGAGCACAGACCCCATTTCCTCACCCAAAAGACAACCGTTGGGGGAGGCTTGCAGGAGAAAACCGCCTCCCCCCCCCTATCTTGCACCACACTCCCCGTTGCCTTAAGCAACTCCCACCACCGCCAGTACGCATGAGCTGTTGCCCGAGCAACTTTCGCTAGCTGCAACAGCTTCCGTGTCCCCTCAGAACCAATCCTAGCCTTGCTCCCTTCAGCATTACCGTT
>KN191444.1:486373-556205 GCA_000164785.2 Choloepus hoffmanni | reverse complement strand
GGATTGAGAGGGGCCTCGCGGTTTACGGGTTGACTGGTGGTGGCGAGGCTGCGGGGGGTCGGTTGACATCTCGGGGTAGGGAGCGTCAGAGGTGGCAAGTCGTTGGTACTGGACTTGCATGAATGATGAAAAAATAGCATCTGTTTGCCTTCTTACAATTTGGACGATTTTGCGGATAATGCAGGGTCCTAAAGTGAGAGCCAGAATAATTATTAGTAGGGGGCCAATAAAGGGAAGGATATACGGGAGGATGGGAGTGAAAAAACTGGACCAAGAACTGGTGGCTTCACGGTTCTTTCTGCGTTGTTCTAGTCCTTCTCGGACCTTTTTTAGGCTGTCCTCAGCGAGACCTGTGGAATTGGCATATACACAGCACTCTTCTCCTAGGGCGGCGCAGAGGCCTCCTTCTTTGAGGAGGAGAAGGTCGAGACCTCGGCGGTTTTGGAGTACGACCTCAGAGAGGGAATTGACAGAATTTTTAAGATGGGAAACAGCATCTTGTAGGTGACGAATGTTCTCGTCAACAGCCGCTCGGAGGTGAGTTAGGGCGGAGCCTTGACTGGCTAGTGCAGCGATTCCGGTGCCAGTGCCGGCAAGACCTAGGAGGGAGGCAATTGTGAGGACGGTGATGGGCTCTCGCTTTTGCAGTGGGGCAGAAGCTGCAGTTGTTTCCAAGCGGAGGATTCTTACCTTCCTTTCTTTAGGAGCCTTTAAAAATGGAAACTTTTGGAAATCTCTCCATTTTTTTTTTCTTAACTTTTGGTGGGTTGTAATTACTGGAGCAGTCAGCATTAACTGGCTCTCCAATTGCCTGGGGGCATAGACTGGTTCCACCAAAACCCCAGGCTTTAATGGTTCCCACCCCAGTAGGGGAGGGGAAACCATAAGGTGAGGAAATGCTTATCCCAGGTTTTAGTTTCTTTTTTCCCTGCAGCCAGCACATGGCACAGTTCAATTCTGCCTTGGAAAAAGGTTTATTTTTATTAACATGACACACGAGGTCAGCACAGCGCCAACCCTTATCTGCCTGATATTTTGGCCAGAATACATTTGGCAGCAAAATGCCTTTTTTTTTTTTGGTCTAAACATAACAATAATATTTGATCATTTTCTTTTACCCTTTCCCTTGGTCCAATTACTTTTAGCCCAATGTTTTAACGTGTTTCCCAATGGATTATTTAGAGGAATGTTCCCCGGGGACCCTAAAGTTACCCCCTTCCCTTTATTCCCGGCTGGCTGACTGCCTCAATTCCCCATTCTGAGTCTTGCCTGAGCATCTTTCCCTTAGGATCAGCTCTAGGCTCATCAGAATGTCCCCATTCTGAGTCTTGTTTGGGCATCTTTCCCTCAGGATCAGCCCCAGACTCTTAGAATGCTTTAACCATTAACAAGGTACTATAATATTTCTTTCCTTACCTTGGTCCGTGCACGGAGTTGCCTGGTTAACCAGAGGCAGGCTTTTCCTTTTCCCCCTTTTCTCATCCACAACCGGTAGATCCAAGTGTCTGGTCTCAAGCCCTTTAGCTGCCAGAGATGGGCCCCCAATGGCAGAGTCCAAGACTGCTCAATCAGCGGGGCGCGCCTTCCCTTTGTCCACCTCGGGGGGTCCCCCTCCGAAGCTTCAGATCCCGGACGAGCCCCCATGTTGTTGGAAATAAAGCGGTATCTGTAAGGAAATAAATGCTCACTCGGTTTTGGAGGAGAAAAGAATTTATTTACAATCTTGCAAGATAGGGCGTGCAGCCAAACATGTGGAAGGCTGGCATGCCAGAGGAAGAGAATGGCGATCTTTAAATCTCCTACTCCTAATTCGCAAGTCCCTCCCCTGTTTCCCCATTGACTGGGTACTACCGAGGTTACAGACTATCCGAGAACACTAACTAATTCATCTTTTGAGGTTTTAATTTGTACAGCCAATCCCAGAGAGCCAACTAGCTCATTATTGAGATTTTGAGCTGATCAGCCTATCCCAGAGAGTTCATTTAGTTTAAAAAATTTTTTCTTTTTGCTGTGAGTTCCCGCCTCTGATTTTACCTCATATTTCTTTACATTCCAGTAACCATGGTTACTTTTTCATATAAGGGGCTGGCAGATTCTTTCTTCTCTTTATCATGGGGCTTGTTTAAACTGGTTTTGCCTCCATTTCCCTTATTCCGTGCTGTCTCTATGTGAAAATTAAACTTATCCCTTTCTTACAGGAAGAACATGTCCTTTTTTTTTCCTGAGGGAGGGCACTGGTAGATTGAATTATGTACCCTGATTTGGATACATTCTAACTTTTAATTGCATTCTGGTAAGTGTAAACCCTTTTTTAAATAGGACATCTTGATTATTATTTTAAGGTGTGGCTGTAAGGCAAATAGTTTCTCTTCTGCACACCTTGCTTCACTGGTTACTTCTGCCCCCATCCCCTTGTTTCCTGGGACCAGTACAGAATTTTTTCCAAGGGCAGCCCTGGCCAAGCTTCAAGGAATGAGGGGGTGTTTACTTAATCAGATGGAACCTGGTATGCAGGGCTTTTAATGCTGGTTCAAACATTACCCTAAGACCCTAATGGATGGAATTGTTTTGTAGGATGCCCCTGCTTATGTGCATAAAAAGGTCCCATACACATTCCTGAGTATGGTAAATAAATCTTGTGTTTTTGCATGGTTTGGCCTCTACCCTCTTTGATCTCCTCCTATATAAACCTCATGTAACCAATTTCACACTGAAGAGCACTGATCGGGATTCAGCTTCTGCCATGCTGACCACATTTCCTGTATGTAAATTTCCCTAAATATATAAGCTTACCTAAATAAACATTTATTTGTTCATTACAGAACACCTTGACTTCCCCTGGTTTTCTCTGGGCTCCTGAGAAAGGGTGGTAAGATCCTGGGACCTGAGGCTGGATTTCTGCAGCAGCACAGTGACCCAAATGAAGGATACTGGGGAATTGATGAAGGGATGTGACTAGGAGACAAAGGTTTGAGAAGACCACACAGGAAGAAACCAAAAGTCAGTTGGAACAATAAGAGTACAGGCCAGGAAATAGAGAGAGAGAGAGGGCGGGGGGAGAGAGAACGAACTCCATGTGATAGGAAGCAGAGGTACAAGCTCAGGAACCTCAAGGATTGCAGCAAGTTGTGTACTGAAAGCTAACAGACTTTGGGGAGAAAGCAAGTCTTGGTGATATCTTGAATTTGGACTTCAAGACTTTAAAACCACAGACCAACAAATTACTATTATTTAAGCCAACCCATTGTGTGGTATTTGTAATGAAAGTCTGGCAAACCAAGAGGGTTTTTGGCAGAAATGACACAATGTACCTTAAGAGTTTTGTCATGGAAATTGGCTCACAATATGACTGTGGGGATTGCCAAATCTTAATTCTGTAGAACAGGTTTTGAGTGGGAAATCCCATGAAAGTGAAGTTGAATTTCCCAGGAAAACCTGAATGGCTGAAGTAGAAGCAGAAATTCTTGTTTTTGCCTTCTGAAATCTTAAGTTCTGGCTTTTAAGACCTCATATATACATTTATACACATAGATGTAAATTGTGTGTGTGTGTGTGTGTGTGTGTGTGTGTGTATGCTCACAAAAATGTAGGGGGGCAGCACTTGCCTGTGCTGGGTTCTAAGCATGAATCTGACTGAGGGTGGGATGGAGACGGTTAGTGTGGCTCCTTTCGAGAGCCTGTGTGCTCTTTACCCTTGGCATATTCTCCACTGGCCTCTCTGACCTCAGGCACATGAGGATTGTCCGGCGCTTTCTCCGCCCCGCCTCGAGTCCTCGGTCGGCCGGCGATGGGGACCAGAGAAATAAGGGGAGAGAGGGTGCGGACAACGTCTTACCCGGAGCACTTGTGATCACTCAGGACTCGCGGTGGTAAAGCAGATAAACTTTTAATGGGACTAGGCAATCATCATCTTTACAGGTTCCACCCGGGGCGAGACACCTCGGGGGAGAACAACCTCGATGCGGCCGTCAGGTACGGCTCCTTGTGGGCTGTCTCTCCGAGCTCTGCCCGGGAACTTTCTTATAAACCTTACGTATATCCAATGGGCTAACGCCACGCACACAAGCATGATTGGTGAATACAGCGGGTGGTTACATACATCGAGAGGCGGAAGCAGGATGTGGGCGCCATCTTTGCACCACTCGATGGGCGGGGGGAACTCAAGGGCAGGCTGCAGCTTAACAACTAGGCCAAATCCGGAAGGTGGCTGCTCACATCTCCCCCTTTTTTGTTTTTTATGCCCCAGTGTCTCCAGTGATGAATGTGCTCCCGTAGACCAAGATGGCCCACAACGTATTTTTTGGTGCTTTGGGGAGTCTGGACTAGGTCCCGGCCATACTGAGGTGGGACCTCTGGCACCGACCAGAATGCTCACTTCATATAGAGACCGGAGAGCCCGTGAGCCGGAAACCACGTGGCTCTCCTTGCAGTACTCAGTCTCGCAACTGGGGGACAAGAGGGTTAGGAGAACGGTAGCCAGTGTCGAGGGCGTCACTAGGTGCCTCTGTGCAAACGCCAAGGGTCCCGTCTGGCCACAACTAGGACTCTGCCCAAGAGATCTACCTGAGACAAAAATAGGACCACTGGTGCCGATTATTTATATCCGGGATTTTGCCAAATACTTAGCTGCGAACCTTGCCCCCAAATGCCCGCTTCGAGTGGTTGGGATGGGTGCTGGGCAGAGGGACTATAGTCATCAGGAGGGTTACAGGCAGAGGACATGGCCATCATGGCGGTAACACGTAATTGCTGTTGTCTTTGAAACAAACGCTCCAGCAAACTCTTAACAATGATCAAACCTACTAATAACCCCACAGCAAGAAGAACCCAGTTGGTCAGATTAGGCCAAGAGAACCAGGAGGGAAAAAAGGTCAATATTCCTGGCTCTCTTCCCGGTCTGCTGGGGAGTGGTCGACACCGTCGACATCATTTGACCGCTCATCACGCGAGTTGAGGACTGGATCCAACAGGTCACGTTGGGGGTTTAACGACCCGTCAGGCTGCAGTTCTTTGGTGTTCTCAGGCGACTGCACGGTTCTCACCAATCTCTCCGGTACCCACACTGGTTGGCGTCCTGGTTCCTTCTCGCGGTGATCAGTCGCGGAAGTCAAGCCACGGATCCCGGGAGCACGTCTCCGTCGGGTCGAGGGGAACGCGAATGAGGTTCCCCATACGGGCCACCACTTGTCCGGCGCTTTCTCCGCCCCGCCTCGAGTCCTCGGTCGGCCGGCGATGGGGACCAGAGAAATAAGGGGAGAGAGGGTGCGGACAACGTCTTACCCGGAGCACTTGTGATCACTCAGGACTCGCGGTGGTAAAGCAGATAAACTTTTAATGGGACTAGGCAATCATCATCTTTACAGGTTCCACCCGGGGCGAGACACCTCGGGGGAGAACAACCTCGATGCGGCCGTCAGGTACGGCTCCTTGTGGGCTGTCCCTCCGAGCTCTGCCCGGGAACTTTCTTATAAACCTTACGTATATCCAATGGGCTAACGCCACGCACACAAGCATGATTGGTGAATACAGCGGGTGGTTACATACATCGAGAGGCGGAAGCAGGATGTGGGCGCCATCTTGACACCACTCGATGGGCGGGGGGAACTCAAGGGCAGGCTGCAGCTTAACAACTAGGCCAAATCCGGAAGGTGGCTGCTCACAGAGGATAACTGTGAAAACTGAACTTCCAGTTGAATTCACCACACATCATATCAGAGACTGCCATGTACTCAAAACTATCAGCACTGATCACATCAAAGACAGGACATACTACTGTTCTCCTGGTATGTTTGTTCCTGAGTAATAGAGGCTCCAACCATACCACTGTAGACTCACAGTAAGAATCTAGGAAGGTGATCATTTGATCTTTAGACACAACAGCTCGTTTTAAATCTAGTTCTGGTCACTCCAGAGTGTTGTTCCATTTAAATTTTGTGAACTGGTACTTTTAATTTCCTAACATAACTCTCTAGAGGTATTCTCAAAGTCTTTTTCACTGGCATAACCCACCAAATAATTTCTTCTAACATGTGTCTTGATGCACAATTAATGACACTATAGACAGTTGGAAGAACTCTGCTCCAAGCCTCATTATGGAAAACAATCACCACTGTTGTTGTACAAAGATTATCTAGATACACCTTTGTTTTACATCCTTCTAATATCTGGTAAAGATCTGTTGAGTGTAATCATCTCTCTCAACATTAAATTGAACTGACTGATTTTAAACATCTCTTTCATCTTTTCTTGATACTCTTTAGGAATGACCACTGGTTTCCCCATTTCTCCAGAACCTTCATGAGGCTTTTGTACTGGCTCTAGAACATCCCCATGAGGAAGTCCTCTCCTTTTTTTCATCATATTTGCAGCATTCACTGAAGTAAAGCAGCAGGAACATATCCAAGAGTACCCAAATCAAGGAGGTGGCTAGGACCACCTTGCAATAGGCAAATTTCTCATGGCACTTTAAGTCAAATGCAAAATTTTTAAATATTTGTACATATATAAATATACAAACAGCCTGAAAATTCTTTCAATCCAGTTTCATCAGAAAATATGTTCACAACCCCAAAGTGGTTTTTCAAATGAATTCATATCTCGAGTCCATATTTCCCACATCAATTCTGTCAGCAGCAGTGGCAAAAATGCTTTGGGCTGGGTCTGGGCAGTAGCCAACCCCTCTCTCAGGAGGCAGTCCCCCACACCACCTCCTTGGCCACTGCTGGCTGCTATCCCAGTGGGCTGCAGCTTCTTCTGGGCCACATCAATATTGCAGCCACAGCTCCTTCTGGGCCATGTCAGTACCTTGGGCTAGAGTTGCAGGGCCCTGTCCACTCAGGAAGCTCTGGCACAGTCACTCTTATTGTACCTTCTTCTGATAGGCAGAATACCCAGCACATTCAGAGATGGAGGAATAAAAGAATTGCAATCAAACTCCATATAATCATATTTGAAGAGCAAGAGGATATAATATAAATATTTTTCTTACCTTTCTAAAGGTGAAGAAATTGAGGTTCATGTTTTTTTAAGAGACTCTTTCAAGATTACAGAGTTTCCAAGAGGTGGAAGGATGATTTGATCTGGTGCCATTTAAATTATATGTTCTGCCTGTGCCAGACCTTTTTGCTCTTAGCTGTGCTTGCTCAATTGTCTGTGCTTAGCTTTTCACTCAGTTAGGATGAATGATCTAGAATGGTGCCACTTACATATCTGGTGACCAACTTTCTGTCAGCTGGGGAGAGAGAAAGAACCTGGTCTGAAATCTAGAAAGCTAACCCTGTTTTGTTTACATGGTGGTGGAAGGATTCTAAAAGTGCAAACAAGAAATACAACCTCTGGGACCCAGGCTGGTTGGGAATTCAATTTGGCACAGAATATGGCACAACTTATTGGCTGAAGGAAACCAAAAGGCCATCCCAGATTCAAAGGGTGTAAAAACAGACTCTGCTTTTGATATCAGGGCCTGCAAAGAAAGGTGGTCTCATTTACAAGATGAAAACTGTCATTTGTTATTGGTTTAGTTTACTTCTTTCTTTATCTATTTTAAATAGAGCTTTGGTGCTGAAATACAATGTGATTAATTTGTAGTACAATTGTTTTGCATACAGAAATCAAAATGATGGCTATAGTTTTGGGTCTTCTACTAGAGAATTAAAAGTTCACTCAAATCTACTTACTTATCTATGAATGTTAAGTATTTGCAATTTAAAAATAGTGGGAGGAAACTTTTGTGTCTTTAAAAGGACCTTGTCTTACATACTTCCCCATTACCCTGAACATAAATTACTGTGTAATTATAAATTCCTTTTTGACAGAAAGGTTGAGGCTCACCATTTTGTTTTCTGTGTGTTAGGATGATTCAGTTTGTACAACATACAGTCATTCTTTCTAGTACTTCATAGTGCCTTCTTTTCCTATCTTTATGAAAGGATTGGTCTTAGCATGTGACAGAAGAATGAGGGTTTCAGACAGTTTCCAGTTAGAAGGGAAGACTTGCTCCCCTTCATTTCATTCCCTAGCCTGTAGCCAGAATGAACTTTGAATGTATAAGTCTGATCTAGTGATTTCCTCATAATGACAATGGCTTCCATTTGTGTTGGATTGAAGACCAAATTCCTTAATATTGCCCCAAAACTCTTTGCTCTGCTGACCTTTGCAGCTTCTCTGCTGGTACCTTGCTCCACCCCATCTTTATTCAATCTCCATTAGTTCTTGAACTCACCAGCTCTCTCCCATGTGACAACTGTGATACATTCTGGTTCTTCTGATTGGGGTGCTCTCCCAGCTCTCTGTACCCCTATAATGAATTGCCACCCAGATTAATGGGTCTCAGTTTTTAAGTTCTCATTTAAACATTTCTTCCTTTAGGAGGAATAGGGTAGAAAATTTACTTAGTTGTTTGTTTCTTCAGAGGGAAAACAGGAATTATAGTAATTGGCTTTGTCCATGCATTTCCAGTTTGCCCAAATTATTTTATATTAAAATGAGCTCAGTAACTCCCAGACCTAAATTTCCTTGTATAAACCAGTGATAATGTGGCTTTTCAGAGTAAGGCTGTGTAATGACAGTCTTCTACTAAACTGCAAGGGGTGTGAATATGACAAACCAAAGAATGCATTGGACAGATTCACCTTGACAAATAAAATAGAGCATTTATAGGGGACTTAATTAGCATCCTTGTTTTGGCAGTGAGAGGAAACACAGCAACTCTTTTCTATGCTGATCCACACTGAGCAGAGGCCAGGGCAATGTTTTACAAGATTTTTAAAAAGGGAGGTGGGGTTGAAGCATTGGTGTTGTGTAGTAGACTGTGTATGCATTCAAATTAAGGATTACAAATTGGTCTATCAAGCTTCTGTAATAGTTTATTTTTTCCTCCTGAACATGACTTCCAAAGACAATCCTATTTATCTTACTGGGCATAGCTTTTGATAACACTGAAGTTTTCTTCAAGCTAAGATTTACTGTGTTACTGATAGGGAAGACATCTGTTCTCTAGGGCTGTGTGAAAGAGAAGAGTTGGGGAAAAATAAAGAGTTCATTTATGTTACAGTGGCAGAGAAAGTTCAGTGTAAACATAAAGGCAGTCACTTTATAACATAACATTTTGTATGTTATGTGTATAATAATCATATATTCCTGACAATGTAATATGATTTCAAACTTGAGGATATTCAGGAAAACATTTTAGTGTACAAATAGAGGTAGAACAGTGCTATATATCCAACTGTGAACCTCCTAAGTTGGGCAGTATTATGGGGAATTAATCATGTGAATAATATAGTTTGGCTGAAATCCTGAGTGGATGAAGACAAGTGGTGAGGCAGAAGGTTGTAAAGGGAAGTTGAATTCATAAAGGACCTGTGCTCTAGGGCTAAAGCATTTGTACTTTATGTATTGATGAGGAAAGATCTCTTATATCTTAATAGTTGGGGGAATGTAATTCCTTTCAGGATTCCCAGAAGCTTTTACTCATGTCAGCACTCAAGTCATAGCTTCTGGAAATATTATTATATTTGAAAATATGAGGACACCCACATATTCCTGACAAGCCAGAACATTGGACCTCAAGTTAGAGGACTTGGATTTGTATTTTAGTTATATCATTATCTCCAGTTGAATTCACAGATAAATATTTTAAGCATTTATATAAATCACAATGTATTCTTGGTTTCAGTTCTCTCTTACTGCTGTTACAGACAGGAAAGCTATCAGCTGGCTACTGAGAGCATCACCTCTAATTTGATAAACATACTATTTTTATATAGATGAGTCCTCTTAATTTTTCCTCTAATGCTTTGGAGGAACAAGGCATAATTTTGAAAGTTTCATGATTTCTGTATGCTTTGACAACAAAAAGTGGGTTCTTCCTAAGATTTAACATCCATGGTTTCAAAAAAGTCCCAACTACATTTGTAAGTCTCAAATCAAACGAAGGCAGTGGAAAACATCATTCTTAAGAAAAACATTTTAAAAAATTTAGAGGAAAAAGGAATTTAGATGGTCAGAAGGTAACAAGAATTGCTTTTGTCAGGAGAACAAGGGAGAACATTATCTCAGGAAGAACAGAGAGAAAAACAAGAGAGGATAATGGCTTACTTGTTGAGAGCATGGACACTAGGTTAACAATATTTTCAGTTGAAACATCAGCTCTGCTTACTATCTCTGTAACCTTGAACATTTCCCTCAAGCAGGAGTTTTTGAAAATTATATCTATGCAACAGCAGACCCATGTTAGCCAGTGGACCAAGTTCAAGGCTTTTGTGGCCATCAGACAATTCAGTGGCCTGCTTGGTCAGCCTGGGAGTTAAGTGCTCCAAGTGGGTGGTCACCACCATCCATGGGGCCAACATTTTGGCCAAGCTCTTCATCATCTCTGTGTGCTGGGAATAATGAGGAAACAAGATCTGAAAGCCTCACCATTCCCATGCAAGGTAACAGGACACTAGGATTCTTTGATACCATCTCCAAGACCAGCAGCTATCCTTCCCCTAATGTCTGCAATGAGACTGTGTTCATCAAGTCTAACTCTTGTAAATTCACTGACCATCTTGTAAAGACCCACACCACAGGCTCCATGCAGAAGACCTGGGTCCCCTGTGAGCTCTAAGTAGGCCTTTTACAAAAGAAATGGAATGAATAATTTATGCTTGGAAAAACAAATCAAACAAACCACTCCCTGTGCTTCTGTTTCATCCAATATAAGAAGAGAATCTTCATCATACCTAACTTATAAGGTAGTGGTTGTGAGGATTAAGTGGTTTAGGTATATGGCAGAATATTAACTTGCCCATAGTGGTATATATATATATATATATATATATATATATATATATATATATATATGTTTTACTGATAATGGAAGGAGCATTAGCACTGTATTAGTATTTGTGTCCATATCAACAAAATGCCTGGCACATAAAGGGTTCTCAATAATATGTGGCAGGATGTTGATATTTTGTGAGTGCCACGTATGTGCCAATTAGTGGGCTGGTGCCTTCATGTTTGTCTATCTTACTCATAGGATGACAGGTCAGGAAGCTATAAATAACTTTTAAGACCTTTATTTTCTTCAACCATCTGATAAAATGAGGGATTGGACTCTATTTAACAGTTAATAAGTTAAAAGCACTACTTTTAAATCAAGATATTGACTACAAGTTGTTTCCCCAAATCACAGACTTAAGTTCTATAATTCTAGATACTACAGAATATCAATCTCTTAGTATTGGCTGACATAAAACATTTGTTTACTCCTTACAATAGAAGGATCACTAAATGACTCTATTTCTCATAATCTTAATCAGGTTTCTCCTCCATGGAAATGGAAGTGGGAAATCATACCATCCTGACTGAATATATCTTAGTGGGCTTCTCAGCAGACCCCAAGTTGCAGCTGATTCTATTTGGAATATTTCTTACTCTCTACTTGGTGACTTTGTCAGGGAACTTGAGCTTGGTTGTGTTAATCCAGATTCATTCCCTCCTGCACACACCCATGTACTAGTTCAATGGCAATCTGTCTTTCCTGGATTTCTGGTACATATCACTGTGTACCCCAGTAATTCTATCCATTTTATCTCTGAAAATAAATGTATGTCCTTGCCTGGATGTGGAACCCAGTTGTTTCTTTCCTGTGTTGTAGCCTATGTGGAGTCCTATCTCCTAGCAGTCATGGTTTATGAGTGCCATGTGGCAGTTTGTAGCCCATTACTCTATTCAGGTACCATGACCAGGCCTCTCTGTAATGGCCTCATTGCTGCAGCCTACATAGGAGGTTTCTTGAATGCCATAGTGCATACTTCCAATGCTTTCCACCTGAGTTTCTGTGGTGAAAATAACATTGAATGTTTATTCTGCAATGCACTACCACTGGTAAAAATGTCCTGCAAAGTCACCAGGGTCTATGCAAAAATCCTCCTGGGCATGGTAGGCTTCATGGTCCTGTCCAACATATGTGTCATCATGATTTCCTATTTCAACATCCTCCTGGCTGTCCTGAGAATCCACTCTGCCTCTGGAGGGCACAAGGCCTTCTCCACTTGTGCTTCCCACCTTATCTCAGTCACCCTCTTCTACAGGTACTTGCTCTTCATGTATTCAAGGCTGAGCTTCACCTATTCCCTCAAGAAAGACAAAGTGGTTGTCCTGTTCTACTGTGTGGTGAACACATAACTCAACCCTCTCATTTAATAACATGAGGAACAAAGATGTCAAAAGAGGCTTTCAGGAAAGCAGCACAGACTGAAGTACCACAGAGTTGACATGGCATCATTGTTCTTTTTGATGAATCATCTGATTGCATTTTCCAAATTATTGACTTATATGTTTGTATACATTGTTATATTTCAATTAAATTCAGAAAATTATACACAAAACAATGAAATTTCAAGTAAATTACTCTTTAGTTTGTAATATTTTGCTGTAATGTAAAATACTTTAAACCTATGCTGTTAGGTTGTTGAAATTCTTCAGGATGGTATATTACCAAATTGCAGTTTTAGGTTTTCCTCAAAACTTATTCTCTTGCTTGCCTTTGAGAGATCCTGGAAACAGGAAAAATGATTAGGAAATTTTTGTGAATGTAGTTTGATTTTGAAGCTTAGGAAGAAAACTGTATTGAATAAGGAGGATATATGGAATATTTAAACTCTTGGGAATTTGATCATAATTTTAGAAATATTTACTGAGAGTAAAGTGTCCTCTCAAAATTCCTTCCTAAAGCTTGAATTGCATATATCAAATATTTCTGTATGAAATTTCTGTCTTCTAAATTAACTTCATATAAGGCAAAGTGTTTAAGAATTGTTTGAACTCTAAAATTATTATTCTAAAACCACAGAATGATGTCTTGTTTAGGATTGTGTATCAATACAAAGAGTGATTTCTGTCTCTTAAGTAGGGCACTGCACAGCACTCTCTCTCATAGAACAACATGGTAGCCCCACTAGGAGAAAACAAGAACGAATGTTATATAATGAGCCAATCAAAGACACAGTGTATTCTAGATGCACTGATTGTTTTCCTCCACCAGAAGATTGTATGAAGAAAGCTAGCAGCTCAATATCTGGCTCCTAGCAGATTTTCAGTAGTGTTTTATTCAATACTCTCTACAAAACTACAAGCAAACAATTAGTAGTTAAATTTTACCAATGTTGAGCTTGAAATTTCAAGTTAGAACTTCATTGAAAGATATAGATCTTTTGGACATAAACATGTTTACAAAATTAACCTAAATTTAAATTTTAGGACACATTTCATGTATTTCATCATTTACATTAGCTCTGATATTTCTGATCCTTCCCTTCACTTGTAGTTATTTTGTAATTCCTCACTGACCTCTCTTCTTTTCCTCACAATACTATTAAAATTCTTTATTTTTCTATAATCACAGAAGCTCTGAGAGTCCTTGAGTAGAGGGATCTGGGATATAGTCATCAAATGACAATAGTCCATTAAATTTTCTTCACTTTCACTTATTATCAAACCCATTGGTGGAAAAATACTTGATGAATTTTAGAGGAGATAGTCATATCAAATAAAAATCTTTGAGATCCCTGATGTAATATGTACTGTCTATTCTGTATTAAATCAAAATACTGATTTTTAAAAACTTACTTGTTTTAATATAGTAATATTAAGCATGATCCATTTCTGCAGTATATATTAAAGTTGGATCCCTAAAACAAAACATAGGCACTAAAAGAAGCAAAATTGTTACAATGAAATTCCTTTAGTAGAAAAAGAAGCCATGCTTTTTTACACAAGTTCTCCAGTCTTTGACTGAGAGTTGTTCATTATCTCTTGGCATTGATTTAATAAATTTACATCCATTCAGACTTCAGACTGTGTTAACCTGAAGAGTTTTTTCAGAGCTTCTTTCACATCTTTATTCCTCAGACTGTAGATCATGGGATTCAACATGGGGAAGACCACAGTATAAAATATAGAAACCAATTTGTCCCTTTCAAGGGAATAGCTAGAACTTGGGCAACAGTAGATGTAGAGAATTGAGCCATAGTACAAGGTGCCAGAAATCAAGTGGGAGGAGCAGGTGGAGAAGGCTTTGAGGTAGCCCTGGGTGGAGTGGATCCTCAAGATGGCAGCAGTGATGAAGAAGTAGGAGGCCAGAATGGACACAGTGGGGGCAATGACATTGGAAGCCAGGAGGAAGAAAAGCACACCTGGTAGCTGTCTCTCACACTAATTGCTGATGTCACCAGGGGAGGGACATCACAGAAAAAGTCATCAATGACATTGTTAACACAAAAATCTAATGTGAATGTGTTGGTGGTCACAATTACTGCATTGACAAAGCCTCCAGTATAGGAACATATAACTAAACACATACACAATTTCCTTGACATGGCTAGAGCATAAAGAAGTGGGTTCAAAATGGCAACATAACGGTCATAAGCCATGGCAGCCAACAGGTAACACTCAATATAGCACAGCCCCACAGAGAAGAAGAACTGAGATACACAGCCAGCAAAGGAGATGCTCTTCTCTTCAGAGATGCAGGTCACTAGGATCTTTGGGGTGTAGACAGAGGAATACCAGAGAGCCAGGAAAGACAGTTTCCCAATGAATAAATATATGGGGGTATGGAGCCAGGAATCATTACAGATGAGTACCATGAGAGTGGTATTTCCCAGTACAGTCACTGAGTACACACACAGGAACACCACAAATAATATCAACTGCAACAGGGTGTCTGTGGTGAAGCCCAGCAGGGTGAACTCATTCACAGTGTGATTGCCTTTCTCCATGGCTGAAGGAGACATCACCTAAAAATGGAGTAAAAGAGAGTTAATTCCTTCCCTATGTATCAAATGAGAGCTTTCTGTGAGCCAGGATCATGTGTTATGTTCAAGACTGCAGGTCATATTGTAGGGAAATCTGTATAGGAATGCTTCCTGTCATTGGAAGGTGAATGCTGTTCTTTGAACTTCAATATATTCCTTTCTGTAAAGTGATATGAAAACAAGAATTCCCATAATGCTGGCAGAGTCTATTCATTTTCCACAAATTTTTTCTTGAGCCACATATGTTATTCAAGGCCCTGGGATACAGTAGTGAGGATAATAACATTGGCCTTTAGTCTTATGGAGCATTTATTCTAGAAATGTACAGTTAACAAAGAAACAAATATGGAAAAACTTTCAAACAATGTTAAATGTTTTAAGAAAAAAATATGGATTTTGCCAGCAAATGAATTGGGAAAATAAATTAAATTTAAACACAGGAAGACAAGCCTTCTCCAATTTCCCTGCTGAAAATATATAATTTGTAAATAACTCCTAACAATTAGGAAGGTCCCTGAGTTCAGCATGTGATGATATTCTCCCCTTTTGCAAACCCATTGGAAGTTCTCCTCTCTGCTTTACTTCAGGGGATTTTTGCACAATCACCATAAATCCCACAGTGGAGAACCACATTGAAAATCAGGATGAAATTACAGATTGGAGAGAAGCAAATAAGTCTATCCCATTATCTTAAACCAAATGTGAATCTTTTGAGGGCAAATTACCTGACATATGGCAGTATTTACAGTCTGTTTTATTAGCCATGTACATAACTCCAAAAAGACATATCTCAATTCTTTATCTTTTATTCTCAGTCCTAACCAATTAAAATTATCCTTTATATAACATTTTTGTTTCCTCCTTTATACTTCTCAAAAAATTATCAATTATGTAAACTACCTATAGATATTAATATGTACATACATGCATACATACATGAGAATAATGTATCTGTAATGAAAGATGGTATAAAAAGCAGTTAATACAATTATTACATTATCACACATATAAAATAGGTATTATGATAAAATAAGGTCCTTTTCCATGTCTAAATGCTGGAAAATTTAGTGAAATAGTCAGATACACATATATGTAGAATCAACATTAATATGTTTATTACTTATATATCAGGAATGGCATTCATATTAGTCATAAGATTTTCCCAATTAGTTGAATAATTTTTGAAAATGTTCTAAGAAAATAAATGAAAATCTTCATTCTATTTTCAGCTCCTATGCAAGGTAGTATACATCAAAATCTTCCAAAAATAATCTTTGTGCATACATCACTTTTTTCTTCAGTAGAATTTCTGGTTAAAAATTTCCACAAACTAATTATAATCTTTTAATTTTTGTCATAGTTGCATTCCTTGAAAAATGGGTATATATTAAAATACTTTTAGACACACATGGTGTTTGTGAAGTGGAATAGATTTTAAATTCCTAATTATAAAGGCCTATTTCAGAAGTCATTTGAGGTCAGGTTTGGGAAATTTTTCTTTGATTGGGAGTATCCCAAACATACATGACAACTATTATCCTTGTGTTTTACATGTTCAATATCCAGTACAACCCCCATCATTGTAATGACCAATTACTGTAACATATTTCAAAAAGGTTCATTCAGTCTTCTGGGAAGATGGGGAATAGGAGAAGCCAGACCAACTTCTCCTTCATGAAAAAACTAGAAAAGGCAGAAAAGGTCCAGGACAGCAGTTCCATGGTACAAGTGGCCAGGAAAGAACCTTGACAAACATAGTGGGAACTTGGATCAAAAAGTGAAGAAATTACATCTGAATGGCTATGGTGAGTTTATTCAGCTGGGACTGCCACCAGGTCTAACAGGTGGGAGCTGGCTGACCAAGCAGGGGAGGGAGCAGCTATCCACTCCCAGGTACCCATCTCAGCAATTAGCTTGGGAGATAATCCTCAGCCCTGCAGTCAGGAGCTCTCATGAGGGAACTCAGAAAGCAGTGGACCTGGCTTGACCCCATTTACTCTTCCTTCACAGAAGTCTGAAATGTGCATGGGCAAGAGGCAAGATAAGTGAAGGTGCCACACAGAATCACCAAGAGCTCCTCCTTCACTCCAGAAGCTCATGGGCATAGGCAGGAGGGGACCAGGGCACATTTGAGTGGAGGGTGTAATTTGAAGCATCACAGCCTGCGCTGGTTTGGATGTATTATGTCCCCCAAAATGCCATTATCTTTGATGCCATCTTGTGTGGGTAACAAATGTATTGGTGTTGATTGGGTTGCAGACTTTTGATTGCATGTTTCCATGGAGATGTGATCACTCAACTGTGGGCAAGATCTTTCATTGGATAATTTCCATGGAGGTGTGGCCCTGCACATTCAGCATAGGCTTTGATTAGTTTACTGGAGTGCTATATGAGTTCAGAGAGAAGAAGCTAACTTTGCTACAGTCAAGAGAGACACTTGGAAGAATGCACAGGAGCTGAGAGAGGAACTGCAGCTTACAGAGACATTTTGGAGATGACCTTTGAAAGCAGACTTTTGCTCTGGAGAAGCTAAGAGAGGACAAACACCCTAAGAGCAACTGAGAGTGACATTTTGGAGAGAAGCTGAAGCCTAGAGAGGAACATCCTTGGAGAAAGCCATTTTGAAACCAGAACTCTGGAGCAGATGCCAGCCAGATGCCTTCCCAGTTAACAGAGGTTTTCTGGACACCATTGGCCATCCTCCAGTGAAGGTACCCAAATGTTGATGCATTTTCTTGGACACTTTATGGCCTTAAGACTGTAACTGTGTAACCAAATAAACCCCCTTTATAAAAGCCAGTCCATTTCTCATATTTTGCAAAAAAGGCAGCAGTAGCAAACTGAAACACAGTCCAAGTGTTATCCATTTGGAGGCCTGGGGATCACCAGAACCACTGTGCCCTTAAACAGACTTCCTGCCAAACTGCTCAGAGCCTGGCTCCCACCACCAGGATTAGTAGGTTTTAAAGCCTACTATAAAGTGACAGTGGTCAGAACAGCATGATACCAGCACAAAGATAGTCATATTGATCAATGGTAAATTGAGAGTTCATAAATAGATCCTCACTTCTATGGTCAACTGATTTTGGATAAGGCCCTCAAGTCCACTGAACTGTCACTTCAGGAAATGGGCATGGGAGAACTGAATATCCTATACAAAAATTAACTCAAAGTGCATAAAAGACCTCAATATAAGAGACAGTACTATAAAATGCCTAGAAGATAATGTGGGGAAACATCTTCAAGACCTGTAATAGGAGGTAGCATCTTAGACCCCACACCTAAAGCACAAGAAATGAAAGAAAAAAATAGACAAATAGGAACTCCTCAAAATCAAAATTTCTGTGACTCACAGGACATTCAAAAAGGTGAAGAGGCAGCCAATTCAATGGGAGAAAAAATTTGGAAAGTATATATCTGCTAAGAGACATAAATAAAGAGAACCTACAACTCAAATATAATAATAAAAACAGCCCAATTAAAAAATGGGCAAAAGATATGAAAAATTATTTTTCTGTGGAGGAAACACAAATAGCTAAAAAACATGAAGAAAAGTTCATCTTCACAAGCTCTTAGGGAGATGTAAATAAAAATCACAATGACACTTTATGTCACACCAATAAGAATGACTGCCAGTAATCAAACAGGAATCTACAAATGATGGAGATGTGGAGAAATTGGAACTGTATTCATTACTAGTGGGAATGTATAATGTTACAACTGCTGTGGAAGACAGTTTGGCAGTTTCTCAGAAAACTAGATATTGTTTTACTCTATAATCTGGCAATTCCACTTCTCAGCATATACCCAGAAGATCAGAAAGCAGTGACATGAACAGATATTTGTACACCAATGTACATAGCAGCACTATTCACAGTTGTCAAGAGATGGAAACAATTGAAGTGTCCTTCAAGCGATTAATGGAAAAACAAAATGTGGAATATTCATATGATGGAACACTATGCAGCAGTAAGAAGGAACAAGGTCCTGAAACATATGACAGCATGGATGAACCTGGAAGACATAATGCTGAGTGAGATAAGCCAGGCACAAAAGGGAAGATATTTTATGTTATCTTTCATATGAACTCCCTTAACAATGTAAAATCAGTGTTTTATAATGTAGAATACAGGGGACCTAGGGATAGAAGCTAGTGAAGGGGGAATGATTGCCTAAAATGTTCAGACATGTTAATGAAGGTGAACTTAAAGATATGGAAATTGTCAGGGCCGATGATAGTTTGTTAATGGGATTATAAATATCAGTGCCATATTGAATACAAACATCATTGAAAGGGGTTGTTTAAAGGTGTGTATCCCACAGGTTAGCACTATAAATATAAATAAGTGCTTGCATTATCTACTTGTAAGGATGGCACTGGTACAGAGAGTTAACAACAGAGTGGTATATGGAGAAAAAACTACCTATTGCATATTATAGACATTATTTAATATACCTCATGAGTACCACACTAATGCTAGAGGTATATAATTAGGGGCCAATAAGAGCTTTTGGGTGTTTTGTGTTATGAAATTGTTTAAAATTGAGAGTGATGATGAGTGTAAAACTAAGTTAAGATAATGTAAGAGATTGGTTGTTTTTCTTGAATGGAATATATGCTATGTGAAACTAGAAACTCTCCTCAGTAAGTTAATATAATTATAGGAGAGGTCCTCAGGAGATTATGGCTTGATATAAGCTCATGTAGTTTATAGTAAATCCTTAGCATTTATTATGAAGTTCATTTCCCACTTTGGAATCTCTGTGAAAGGCTCACTAATGTTACATCACTTGCTCCATTTGCTCTTACACTCTCCAATCAATCCAAGCCTCTGGACATGCCTTTTGCACACTTTGACTCAGCACAATAAATATTTTCTCATTATTTCTTTCTTACTGTCCTATTACAGAAATTTATTGGATCCAATCTGAATTTCCCAAAATTTATTGAGATGTTATGTGTGCTAGTTTGAAGCTGTTATGTACACCAGAAAATGCCAAGTTCTTTTAATACATTTTTGTAAGTGCAGACATGTTGGAGATAGACATTTTGGTTAGATTATCTCAATTGAGATGTGACCCAGCCCCATTCAAGGTGAGTCTTAATCATTTCCCTGGAATTATTCATGAAAGGATAAAACACATACAGAAGAAAAGATATGAAATTAAGTGAAAATTTCTGGAAAAGTGAAGAGAAGAGCCACAGAGGCTCAGAGAGGCAGCTACTGGAAACAGAGCTGAAAGAACTGAAACCCAGAAGCAAAGGACCAGCAGACATCACCAAATGTCTTCTCATGTGACAAAAGTGTCCAAGATGCCAGTAGTCTATCTTCAGAGTCCAGGTATCATCCTGTTCATGCCTTGAGTTGGACATTTCCACAGCCTAAGAACTATAAATTGTAAATTCATAAATAATCTTTTTTGTGAAACCTGACCATTTCTGGTATATTGCATTCAGGCAGCTTTAGCAAACTGAAACAATGTGGAAATATTTATTGAATGTATAATTAAGGTGCAAGGAAAACAAAATGCAGTTCAAAGAAAAATTTGCAGCTGGCTAATATGTACAGATGGATAAGATATGAAAGCTAGCTTGCCCAACTTTGGGAGCTCCTTTGATGCAGATTCTTGCTCATTTCCCAGCTCTCCCTCTGTCCTCTGTGTTTAAGCAAAGTCTTATTTGTTATCATTCATCAAAATTTACACCCAACTACAAAGCCATGAAAAATGATCTCTGATTATGTCAACGTACCCATATTCTACCATATTTATTTGGCTTTTTTTAATATTTGTTCTAATATTTTTTTTATTTGAAGGGATATTAAGAGTTATTAGGAGTTTTCTTTCAATTAAATTCACTTTTTTTCCCAGCAAGGATGATGGCCCTGTGGGTCCACCATAACAATCCCATGAAAACAAGGTAATCAAAGAGTTAATTATTAAGTCCAAGCTTGAGATCCAATTCAGCTTTATTCTAGGACTTCATTTTCCAACCAGTTATGTAAAGAGAACTCATATGTCTCATTGGAGCAAACACATGTTTGATAATAGACTGTGTTTTAAATCTATACTTAAAATTCCTCTTAAAAAAAGAAATTTTCAGAGACAAAACACTGAGAATAATGTGCATATCTTGTCTTATAAAGGAATTAACATATTTGAAAGCAAAACAACTTAAAATTTACTTTATGATGATCTGTTGAGGGGATTTTTCTGTGATAAAGAATAAACTAAAGTGTTTCTAAATTTCCATCTCTTACAAAAATTAAAATGTCACAGCATTCCAGGATCATTAGTCTCTTTCTTTCAAATCAGGTTTTCAAATTATTAAGGCAACATTTTAGTCATGGTTGTATGCTGGTTTATCAGCTTAGTTGCTCCTTCAGATCAACAAAAATATTTTTCTATAGGAAAGAGATTAGCACTAGGACTAAGGATGCACTCAATTATGACTATCAATATCTGGTCGATAATTCCTTCTACTATTTAGACAAATTGATATCAACTCAATCTGCATGAAAACTGTACTATTTGCTTTTCCTCCTATTGAGGTAGAAACCAAATGTTGAGAATAAACAAAGTCCATGGCTTTCAATTCCTGAGGTCAATATGGAAAAATGGCATATTAAACTCTCAAGTTAATAACTTTTCATACTTCATATCTCACCTCACTTATCATTCCAACAAGAATGAATTATTTGACTTCCATTGCTCACATTGAACCTCTCTCTTATATCACTTAATACAATCATTTAATATTTGTTAGATACAAAAGTTTGATTAATATCTAGATTAACAACTACACTGACACTGTAACCTGCTTAAAGGCAGGATTTTGTCTGCCCACACATTTGTATCCCTGGGGCATAAAGAACTTCCATGAACTTATAATTTATTCAGAAAATATATTTACATTTAATGAATGGTGAGTCAAGAAATGAGTAATAGTTAATTGTAATAGTTAGAGCTTGTATTCAGGTTATTAGTTACAGGACTATATATAAATGTTTTACACATATGCATTCATTGTATCCTTATAACAACTCCAAGAAGGGAGCCCATTCTTATCTACAATCAAGGATTACACATGAAGAAACAGAAGCATATAAACTGTAAGTAATTTCCTCAAAGCCACATAGCTCATATGAGTGATTTTAGTATTCAAAACTAAGTTTCCTGAACATATCAATGACTTTAAAGCACTTTAATACATAGAATGAAGGAACAAAATAATCTTTTCCCTTTATGTGCTGATTATTAGGCCTCCTGAGCATACTTACAAAGTAATTAAGATCTTCACTAAGTCAATGGTGTAGAAATAAGAGATAAAGGAATATTTTTTAAGAAGTAGGAGAGAATAGGTTTCACTGGATTTGACACATCTTTCAGATTACTGATACATGCAGAATTTGCAGGTTTTTATCTTGGATGATCAATAATATGAAGACAATGAAAAATAGAACTAGAAGTAGAAAAAGGTGGAGGAGGAAGAGGATGGACAAGGAGAAGGAAAAGGAGAAGAAGAAAATGAGAAGGAAAAGGAGGAATAGGGTGAAGAAGAAGAATATTTGGAAAAGCAAAGGGAACAAGATCAATTATACCTACAATGATTCTGAAGTTCCATTACATGTTCAAGCTACAGAACTAGGACCCTTGATAGACAATAAACAGGAAAGCATACAGATATCCAGAAAGTAAATATTTGAGGCAAACACACTAGATAAAATTGACAAGGGAATGAGTTTCCACTTATAGAAATCAGCAAAATGTTTTGCTGTGACACTTAAAATTTTTAAAAAGCCAGGTAATCTAAAGAATCATAGCTTCCATGAGCCCACAGGAAGTTGAGTTTGCAAACATCCAAGTAATTTGAATTCTGAGCAGGGACAAGACCATCAAAGAGGAGATGTGACAAATGAACCACTCCAACTTTAAGAGAGGGTGGAAAGAGGAGATAGACATAGTAAAATCATATGCTAAGAAATGAGCTAAATTATAAAGAACTGATAAAGCCAAGTGTGGGGTGTAGAATCAGTTGGAAAAAGAAGAGAAACCTAGATTCCAGGGAATTTGCCTCCATACCCAATGACTCCTCTGTAATTCTCTAACAAGTGTTCATGAGAAAGATTGGGGGCAGGCAAGATCACTGTGCAATCACAAAATACCAAGCTTCCTCCTCTATTACCAAGTGAGGGACTGCTATTATTTTGCCAACTACAGCTTTATTCTTACTGTAGTCTTCCCTGCCAATAGATAAGATTTATTGAAATACCTTATCAAAGAATTACACCTGCTCTCTTAGAAGATCCAATCTATAATACACCTCTGCTTCCTTATACATTTCCCCTAATTATCAAAACAAAGCCTAAATCCTAATGTAGGTTCTTTCTAACTGTCTAATTAGAAACTGTAACTTTCCACATGTTCAATGTTCTTCCTTACTGCAGTGAGTAATAATGTCAATGGTGGAATGGTATTCTTAGTGGTCTTTTTTTAAAAACCAAATATTTACTCTTTTCATTAAACATGTCAATACAACTTCAACAGCAAATGCCAACTGGAAGCCAAAGCCCAAGAATTCATACAGTAAACAATTTTTCAAATATTGAGGAAAACCAAGACAATCTTCTTCCACTCCATCTGTACTATTAGTGTCCATAATGGTGACAGTCAGCCATTTTATCCAGGTTATTGCACATTTACCACATCATCAATCTTCAGAATGCTCCAAATGCTAGGGTCAGGGCACTGACTGATACCAACAGAGGCTGAACAACCAGTTCCTCCAAAATGTTGGAAATGCCACCCTTTTGGACAGTAGTGCTTGTTGTTTTTTCCTCCTTGAGCATGCCAGTTACTTAGCTCTGTTACTGTAGAAATGGGATTCAGGCTTGCATTTTTAACTAGTGTAGACAGAATGACCTCCATAGAATCTGCAAAAGCATGAATGCAGTAGGATTCCATACCACTCAAAGTTTGTGAATATTCAGTTAACTGCAGGGCCTATTCTATTTCTGCAGCACCACCTCCTGCAGTAAGAGCTCTTTTCTTTACTAAACAGTGAATAACATATGGAGTGTCATGAATGGAGCACTCAGCTTCTTCAATCGACAATCTGTTAGAACCACAAACAACTGTAACTGTCTTTCCAGGGCTTGTGCCACCTGTAATCTTGAGCATCTTGCCAGAACCATTTTAACTGACTTCCTCTGCTAGCTCAGCAGAACCCAGCATGTCAGTAGTAAATTGGTGAACATGAGCAACTGGCTGGGTTCCAGTTGTGTCAAAAATGAATTCAATGTCTTATCTTTCAATATCTTTAACAACCATAATCTTCATTTTATTCAGGAAATGTAATGCAAGATCACTAAGTGCATCTCTGAGAATAGATTTCTGCATGAGAAGGATATTACAGCCTGTTTTGCTGTTGTTTGTTTTTTAAATTTGCTTCATTAAATTTAGAATATAGGATCTCTCGTCTCACAATACCCAGTCCATCTGGGCATAGTCAGAAACTACTATGTGGTTATCCATATCTATTTTAGAAGCAGATAAGCAAAATTGAATAAGCCCAATCCTTTTCAATTCTGGTTATGCCAGAATTTGCCACCTTTGTGGTCAGATCCAACCCTTCCAGCAATTCACAGTCAATTGTCCCACCAACTTTTCTATTTTAAAGCTCATTATCTTAAGCTGTCTAGGCATCTGACTTTCTTGATTAGTTTATTCTGGAGCTTGTTTTCACTCTTTTACCTAGGATTTTCTTGTTGGTTGTCTTTGTTCCCTAACCTTTTGTATTTAGTTTAGCAAATTCTAGACCTTTATCTTAGATTCTGTTTAGTTGATCAGAGTTTTTACCTCTTGTTTTTCTACTTCTTGCCCTGCTTCTATGTAGATTTTTGTGTGGTGATCTCCTTATATATTGTCAGCCACAATCAGGTTTTCCTAGTCCAGATATACCCAGGTCTTGGGAGGGGTGTATTGAGTTTCCTTGAAAATGAGACCTTCCTGTGAGGCCTTTAGACTCTGTGCTTCTTCTATGCTGTACAGCAGGTGGCACTTTTCAGTCTGAAGTTCCCCCACCAGTTTAAAGAATTGGGGAGCCTTTAGTTAGCCAGGTGACCCTGACCCTGTTGGGGACATGGCTGACTGAAGCTAGTTAATGAATTCCAGCCCCTGTGATCTGAGTTCCCAAAAGGGCTGGGAAGTTATATGGTGTTTAGCGAATTTTCTCTACCAGTAAACTCTCTTGTCTCAGCCCAAATTGTAAGTCTTTGGGGCCTTCTGTAATGGGCTTCTTAGAGTAATTGTTTTAGAAAAAGAGAAAAAAAATAAAAAATAAGAAGTGACCAGTATGGACTGTTTACAGTCTTTGCAGATCTACTGGGCTATTGAAATGCTAAGATACCAGGAGTTGAGGGCAATTAGGGAGAAATCAAGAATGCAGAGAAACTGGCTTTTCAGAAAAGGGATCCCCCTCCCTAGATTTGCATATGTGCTCATTCTTTTTGAACTCTGCCCTTCTCCATATTATGTTCACCTGATTTGAAAAAGCCTCTGTTTTTATTTTGCTTTCTATTTTTTTGCTGTTTTGCTAGCCCTATCTCCTCTCCACTGGGCTGACTGCTCCTTGATTTCCCAGTTTCTGCTCTCTTCTCCCTCCTGGTTCCCAGCATGGATGGCCCCTCCTTCCTCAGGATTGTGCCTGGCAGGGAGGAGCATGAGCTCTCTGGCCACAAGAACTTATAGATTTCACTGGTCCAGCTGTACCACACATTCATGGGTGTTTTATGAAGTTTGTCCAATCTCAAATTTCTCTGCAGTGTATGGTCTATGCATTTCCTGGTTGGCTACCAAATGCCCTGTAGGAGTAACTACAACCTAGACCTCACCACTCTGCCATATTCAATATTATTTAAAATGTAAATGTAACAGAGACTAAGGAGTGAGATTTGGGGGCAAGGTCATAACCAAGCAACTTAAAATACTATGGTCAGCTCAGGCCTCAATATAAAGTTTGCATTTGATCATAGACTTGAAGGGGGAAGAGTAAGTAATACATATTAATGAGAGCAGAGTGCTCCAAGTACAGGGAATAACAGCACAAATTCCTGAGCAGATGGTGAGCTGTGCATTTTGAGGAACCATGAGGAGGTCTATCTAACAAAAGTGACATTCTATGATGCGGAGTGGAGGTATATGGACCATGCTTTTGGAGGAGTTCCATGTAGATAGTTGGCTTTCTCTATTAAAAAATAATTGACAGAAAGTTTTTCAAGTATAAAGTCACATTTGAGTAACCCAAAACAAGTGAAGTAGGTAGTCATGCAAATATTTGGAGGAATTGAACCTCAGACAAATGGAATAGCAAAAACAGAATTCTGTAAAATTAGTTGTGTCTTTTTATCTCAATTCAAAGCATAACTTTTAAAATAAAAATTTCATAGGAAGTATATATTTAATATTCTATTGTGATGCAATTGAATAATCTCCATCTTTTTAGAGGAATCTATTCTGCATAATAAATACAGACCAAAAAATTTCTCTAATATATGAATTTTCATTATATTAGTATCTCTAGTATCTTTGAAATGTACTTTTATCTTCTGTGCCTTCCTTTTTGCTGTTTTTAGCTATCCCTTCTATATGTTGAGTGGCAAGCACCCACAAAAATCCTAACTTATTCCAAACAATGTTCTCCAACTATTCACTAAACTCTTGACTTCACTTTGAATGGACATCTAAACCTTTGTGTTTGAGTGTGAGTGACTTTGAAACTACATGATATAATTGTTTCAATTTCATTCCATTTTAAAAAATTTTCTTGAATACTTTGGAATTCTGAAATTTTCTTGATGCAACATTATTAAAAAAATGACCATGTGGTACTATTTTAGTTGATATCAAGGTATATTAAAGGTAGCTAAATAGATCACAAACTTAAGGAATACACGTGGTTAGCAGAAATATTGCCAGGGCACCCAAGACTTATCAGACTGAATAAAAAATTACTATCATTATTTTAAATCCTGATATATCAAATGTGTTTTAAACTGAGTCTTTTTATCAGCATGTTCAAAAGGAAAATGTAGCTGGCAAATTTGACACTGACAATTTATCATATAATATGAGAGAAACCAAGATAATTTGGAGAAACAGACAAAAAGAAAGATTGAAGAAGTGGCAAAAAATATGTAGTTCATTTTGGAAAGTTCAGTATTAAAGAGGGACTACCAGGAAGGTTCAGAGAGAGGTTGTAGGAAAGAGAATGTTAGGTAAACCAGACCCCAATATAAAGGACATACTGTTTTCAACTCTTATAAAAACAGTATAATTATGTTGAAAAAAATTTTCATATGATAAAGTTGTAGTTAACAATGTGAGCTATAAACTCAGACAATCTGGGTTGAAATTTGAGCTTGTCCTATAACCTGTTGACTGACCATGGACAAGCTATGAGAAAAACTCTGTTCCTCAATCATCTTTAAAATTCAGCCATTCAAATACATTTACTGAGGAATACCTGTAGGTGTTGGGGATACAATATAGAAAATAATTGTCAAAAATCTTGTATTCCATTATATAATTTAACTTCTGTGGTCAGTTTTTTTAAATACCATTATTACATGGAACTTTGTATAGGGAGTGGTATCTGGTTGGTTAATACAGCTTAATGTGAAGCCCTGATACATAACAGATTAATTTGGGCAGAGAATAAAAATGTATTTGCAAAGCCCCCTTGAGAGACTTAGGAAAAATGTGGAAATATTAAACTTCCCCACCTGGGGAATTACTAATATTCCTAATATTCTCACAAGCACTATGGACTACCAATTTAGAATGTTGAGCCCTTGATCTTGGGACTTTTTCCTATGAGGCTTTTTGCTGCAAAGAAGAGGCTAAGCCTGCTTATAATTGTGCCTAAGTCACCCCCCAGAGAACCTCTTTTGTTGCTTAGATGTGGCCTCTCTCTCTCTATGCCAACTCAGTAGGTGAACTCACTGCCCTCTGCCCTACATTTTGGGACTTGAATCCTAGTGGAGTAAATTTCCCTGGAAATGTGGGATGTGACTACTGGGGATGAACCTGGACCTGGCATTGTGGGATTGAGAATGCCTTGACCAAAAGAGGGGAGAGAAATGAAAGAACATAGTTTCTGTGACTGAGAGATTTTAAATTGAGTTGAGAGGTCATTCTGGAGGTTATTCTTATGCATTAAATAGATATCCTTTTTTAGTTTTTAGTGTATTGGAATAGCTAGAAGGAAAGATCTGAAACTATTGAACTGCAATCCAGTAGCCTTGATTCTGGAAGATCATTGTATAAGTATACATTGTGACCATGTTATTGTGAAAACCTTGTGGTTCACACTCCTTTAATCCAGTGTATGGGCAGATGAGTAGAAAAATGGGGACAAAAATTATACTAAATGAATAAAAGGGGGAATGGGGGATGGGATATTTTGGTGTTTTTTTTACTTTAATTTTTATTATTTTTATTTTTTGTAGTAATGAAAATGTTCAAAAATTGATTGGGGTGATGAATGTGCAACTATATGATGGTATTGTGAAGAATTAATTTTACATTTTAGATGATTGCATGTATGTGAATAAAATTGAAGTTCTAAAAATCTTTTGTTCATTTAGGTTTCAATGATGGAGAAAAAGAGTCAACAAAAAGCATAATCAAAATAGTTTGAATTCTAGATATTGTGATCATTAGGTTTGTGTGTCAACTTGTCCAAGTGATGGTGCCCAGCTGCCTGGTCAAGCAAGCACTGGCCTCTCTGTTGCTGCCAGGACATTTCATGGACTTAAATAATCCATGTTGATTGCATCTGTGGTTAATTACACCTGCAGTTGGCCAAGGAGAGTGTCTTCCACAGTGAGAGATATTTAATCTAATTAAAAGGCTTTTAAATGGGAGGTGAGAGCTTCAGTGGAAAAAAGAGAGAACTTTTGTCTCTACTTCAGCCAGCAATCCTCTCCTGGGAAATTCATCAAAGACCTTCATTGGAATGCCAGCTTGAAACTTGCCTTATGAAATTTCAGCTCATTCATCATCGCAGTTGTGTGAGACACCTTAATAAAATCTCATACTATTTACAGATATCTCCTGTTGTTTCTGTTTCACTAGAGAATCCTGACTAATACAGCTGGGGATAAAAGCTATGGAAAACAAATGCAGTATTGATGAGGAATGGGTAGGTACAATATTAAATGGGGTGTGAATAGATGGTCTTATGGAGAATAGAATGAAAAAGACCCAGGCAATGATCTGGGAAAAGGGAATTTCAGGAAGAAGAAAAAAATGGAAATATTTAAGACAGCTTAATGTGTATGTGGAAGTATATCAAAGTCAGTATGGCTGCTATAATATAGGTGTGCTAGACACAATGATAAAAGATGACTTCACAGAAGTAAGGAGTAGGAGCAAGATCATTTTGCATGTGTGAGTTCTTGTAAAAATTCTGATTTTTACTCTTAGCACGATGGGAAGTCTTGCATGTTTTGTGAAGAAAAATGGCATAATATAACCTATGTTTTAACAGGATGACTGGCCCCTACCTTGAGATTAGACTAATGGGGATAAGGCAGAGCACAAGGAGACAATCTAGGAAGGCTTTGACAATATTTTAAAGAACGAGATGATAGTTCTTTGAACCAGAGTGGTAACACAGGGGTTGTTGAGAAATAGTCACACTCCGAATAAATCATGCATAGAGATTCAAAATAATATGCTGATGGACAAGATGCAAGGTATGTAACATAAAGAAAATGCCAGAATGAGTCTTAAGCCTTTGTCTGAACAAGTAGGAGGATAGTTTTCCATTACCTGAGATTAAATTTAGATATTTCAAGTATCTATCCAATAGCTATCTTGTGAGATAAAATATGTTAATTATATACCCAAAGGCCTTTGAATATTGTCTGACACTCAATAAGTGCTCAGTATAGATGGTATATTTTTATCATTATCATGTAAAACCAATCATTTTTAAGCAAAAACTCTTATTACATTTCATCATGCTCCATTTGTCTTATTTTCTTTATAATTTTTATGTCGTTCAGCTTTTAAAATACATAGAATTTTGACATCCCACCCTGAACCAAAGGATTTTGTCTTAAAAACACTTCAGAGCACATCTTACATAAAACAGGGAGAATAGAAGGAGAATATAAATACTCCAAAGTTTTCACACTCCCCAAAGTTTATATTACATTTATTAATTAGCATCATAAGTGCATTCTAGGATATATTATAGGAGAACTGGTTAGCCTGACTTTAATCAAAACAAAAGCAATTCCTGAACTTATTACTGTCTGAAATATTAGAAAATCTGTTGTCCTTAGTTTCTAAAAAAAAACAACAGGGTGCATTACTAAATCATAAAAATATTCACAAGTGAAAGCAAGCCCAGAAGAATTCATAAAAAAAGACCAGAGAGCATAAAATGCCTGTAAGTATAAGAAAAGATGAAACACATAAACAAAATTGGAGATTCATTAAAAAGGAATATTTAAAATAATTGCTTTTAAAGACATAGCTATAGACACAAATTAAAGAATTGCAATAAATATAGATTCTAGACAATATAAAGTTCAGAGCAAAATTCAGTCCTACTACAGTGATTTATATATTATCTATAAGATAATTTTTATATAAATTTAGGATGTAGAGGAATATAACGTACACTTAACTTATTTGAATAAGTTAATATAATTGATGAACTTGTGAGAACTCCTTAAAATTTTAATCCTAAAACAGAGGCTAAATCTTCTTTTAATCTTTCAAAAATAATTTAAGAATATGAACAAATATAATTCTACAAAGAAAACCTTAATATAAATTAAAACAATGCAAAATCATTTGAAGGGAAAAATATATCTTATAACCATTGCTTAAACTTCAATAAAAATATTCAAATATAGGGAAAAGAAGAAAACATACTTGATTAACTGTACATTGAAAAGTAGAGAAAACTAAAACTACAATATCAGATGGCATAAACACATTTTTAAAGGAAATGTTAGCAACTTACCAGACCAAAATGTATGGGATGCCAAAAAGTATGTATTCATTATCAATTATTGGCTTTGCAGATGTTCTCTGTTAAAATTCTTAAATGGGCCAAGCATTTAAAACAAAAAGCTATATGTTTTAAAAGAACATATAGTTATAGACACCAGAGAAAAAAGAAATGATTTTCCTTAAATCATACCTAAATTTAAAAAGTCATAATAATTACTGAACCTTATTGATGTATCACAGAATGGGTTTTCAAATGATTAGCAGGTAAGAAAAAACAGAGAAAGAATAATGCATCTATGTAACATTCTGAATTAAAAACACCTCAGGTCTTAAAGCATTGCTAGATAGTTTCTCAATGTAACTCATGTATAAAGAAAATATTCCTCTCTCAAGTTTAAATGTAAAAGAATCAACAAATGTAATGAGTGGAAAACAAAAGCTGCAAAATAGAAACAGAAAATGACAAAAGTTTATATATATAAGTGTGTGTATGTACATATATGATTATTCTAGAAGACCTTGAAAAAAAACTCTCAAAAGTTCTTAGGATATTTCTAAAAATTTAAAATATTTTCTAAATTTTCTTCAATGTTTACACATACTTTTTTCTATAACAATTCTATCACATTTTACTTTGCTCTTAAACCAAATATTGAAGAACTCATTTTCCTTTTTAGCAATTTCTTGGTTTGGGAATAAGATTAGCCAAAGTATTTATAAAATACCAGTGAACATTTTTATAAGAAGACCTATTGTGTACTCAAATTTTGCAGGAACATAAACATGATGATTATGGTTGAAATTTGTTAGTACTGCATTAAATTCTTTCCATTAATCATCTGATATAATCTGTTAAAAATCTATGGATTTAGAATTATTTATGTTGTACAGTTGAGGAAACCATATTTAAACTTTCAGTGACTTACAAAGGGACATACAGCTAAAAATCTGGCATTTATAGAATCTAAATCCTTGATTTTCTAGTCCAAAGCAGCACTCATTAAGACTCTACTGTTTTCTTCTCTACATAAAAAAAAATGACTTCTGAAAGAGCTTTCCAAAATAAAATTCTCTGAAATTGGAATATGCATTGAGATTTCTGCAATGTAGTCCCAAGGATAACACCACAATTCTTTTTACTTTTTTGCTTGTTAGTTGCCTTGAAACACACTTATTTAAACCACAGGATTAACACATTTCATGGCTTCCATATGTATGTAGATTTCAAAAAAACATGTTTTTAAAAATGTTCCAGATTATGTGTGGTTAAATAGAGGAATGCACAACAGAAATTAAAACTATTTAAAGGATGCTACTGTATCTAATGAATAAATATCCAAATAGGAAATAAAGAAAAATGTCTAGCATCAATGTCATTTCAATGACTTGGAGCCCTCTTTCTTTTGCACAGCTGTAAGGAGAAAATGTTTAACTTCTTTGTTCCTAAGACTATAAATGAGTGGATTCAGCATTGGGTTCACCATAGTATAAAACAAGAGGCTCCTTGATTTTTTCCCAAGGAGTAGGATTTCTTTGGTTTTAAGTAAGTTAATATCATGGTGCTGTAAAAAAATGGTGAATTGCAGGAGGTGGGAAGCACAAATAGAGAAGGCTTTACCCTTTCCTGATTTGGAATAAATTTTCAGGATAGTAATCAGAATGGACCCATAGGACACAGAGACTGTGATGAGACACCATTATGTTTAAACTAGTGAGAATGAATATCATGATTTCAGTGTCAGGAGTGTCAGTGCAGGACAAGGCTACAATTGGGGTTTTGTCACAGAAAAAGTGATAGATTACACTGGATTTTTAGAAATAAATACTGCTTATGTAAACAGCATTGACTAAAGATTCAGTAAATCCAATCACATAAGAAACAGTGATGAGGGCATGGCAGAGTCCTGTGGACATAACAACCTTGTAGCTCAAATGGTTGCAGATACTTACATAGTGGTCACAGGCCATTGAAGAGAGAAAGAAAAATTTGGTGGCACAGTAAAAACTAAAAAAAATGTCATCTGGGTGTTAGCAGCCTGTGAATTAAATGCACTTGAGCAAAGTAAGCAAGTTCTCTAAGGTTTTAAGTGTGTTGACATTTGATTAACTGAGGTCAAAGAATGACAGGTGACTGAGAAAAAAACACATGGGGGTGCAAACTGCAGATCCAGACAAGTATTATCACTATCATTCCTGCATTCCCCAGAACAGTAATCAGATATATTAAAATAAACAGCATAAAGAAGACCCATTAGATATCTTCAGAATCTGTCAATCCCATAAGAATGAAGTCAGGCACATTTGTGTTATTCCTACTTCCCATAGAGTTTAACTATAGTAAACTTGAGAAATGAAAGATGACAATTAGCATGAAAGTCTTCAAAATCATCTTTGTTTTTAAAAATGATTTGACATTAAAAAATGGTTTAGTGATTTTAGAAATCATGATAAAATTTAGTTTGCAAAATATAGCTGTAAAAATCTTACAGTTTTAGTGCATCATTTACTTTGCTTTTGTATTCAATATTTTTCATTACAAGTGATAGAGCAGAAATAGAATCCTGAGGAATATTAATAATATAAACAAATGTTACTATTAATTTTCAGCAGGCTTGTTTTTAATAGTTTTATTTAATCCAATTTCATCCAAAAATTATATCTCCTGTATGTACATTGCTTGATGACTCTCGTTCCATCAATTATTTATTTCCATTTCTACAAATACTGACATTACTTAGTTATGGCCTGTATGATATGTATATGCATTGGCATAAAATTCTAATACTATCCTTATTTTCTGAGATAATCTAAAGTGCTCAAACTTTGAGATTAATATTTTCCAGGAGTCAAAGTGGATGAAAATATTCCAGGATTATCTGTCTAGAAATTTGTGAAACTCAAATCATTCTTACAAACAAAAAAATGAAAACCATTTAAGGAGCCTGAAATGTTTGTGATATATTTATTTCCTTTGTGTTAAGTTATGTTTAGGTTTTTAGCCATGTAGTTTTTTTGAAGTAAAATAAATCAACCTAAAATTTTTCTTCAGGTCTTAAATAGTTCACCTGGAAATTGCCTCACAAGTATATCAGGCAGCTACTATGAACCCAAGCAGAGGAAATCCTCCCTTGTGTTTCACCCTGATAATGCCACAGCACATCTTGTTTTGAGAAATGCTGATTATGCACATTTGGTCACCTCAGGGACAAGTTTCCAAGGAAGATTGATTGGCATGATTCCAAGGATAAAAGTTCAAAGACTAATGTATCTATTTTAGGTTTAGAAAAGAGTGTTGCCTTTCCCTTAGTAGTCACATAATGTTGAACAATATTTTAGTATTCTTTTGAAATGCTCTAATTTATGACTGGGTAAAAGAGGAAGTATTTCTGCAGAAATAATTAATATTGGTTCGAAGTCCAAAAAGGATGGAATAGCATATTTTTCACAATGGAACATTCTCATATTTAAAAATGTGACCATTTTACTATTAAACATTGTCCATTACACAAAAGTCATTTTACAAAAAAATTCAAAGAAGAAAATGAAAATCATTCATAAATATTATATTCTTTACATGTTTTTTCTTCCAATTTTTTCCTTTATGCTATAAAACTTATTAACATATGTACCTATGTGTTTATGTAAGTTGGTCATGCTGAATTTTCAATAATACCCTGATTCTACTATTAATTATTTATATCACACCTTGACCTATCATATAATAGACTTATCAAAACCACAGTTTAATTATTTGCATTGACTGGTGAAGCATAAATAACTTTTTTCAGGAGTGTGCACCAGGGGATGAAGGGGTGTTTATGAGGCATCACAAGGAATACATGGTGGAATTTTTCCAGTCAGGTATGGGAGTGTCAACAAATTCATCAAAACAGCAGATGTACTGTTGTGTTCAGTAGCATCAATGTTTGTTAAACTTGTTTTATTATTAGCATATTGCCTTTTATTATATTAAAGTAACATCACAGAAGAAATTAAAAGTCATTTGTGAGATGAGTAAAGGATATATAATTATGTGAATGGCTCAAAGCTTACTTCCTCTATATACAACTAGCTGAAATGTATTCTTATGAATCTTTTATTAATTAATGATAATGAAATCAATTTATATGTAGATTTGGAAGCAACCCCTAGAAGACAAACTGTTTATACTGTAGAATTTCAGGAAATGCATTCATGGTTAGATCAGTGAGTTACAAAATAACATTATATATTTGATGAAATGTGCAGTTACAATTCTTCAATTAATCAAAAATTCAATGATACTGAAAAAAGCTTTTTTTGAGATTGAAAAGCCAGAGTTAATTTGCTTAAAAATTGGTGACCGGATTCTGGGAAGACGGTGGCACAGAAAGAAGTGGAAGACTTAGTCTCCTCCAGAACAATTCATAAATGAACAAAAAACCAGTAAATAACCTGGAATTGTAGCAGGGAGACAAACATGACAGTACACTCAACTTCCACCAACATGAATTGGGAGGAATGCCCGAGATCACAGCATAAAATCTGTAAGTAAAATTGTGGACCCACGCTGAGAGCCAAGAACCTAGAGCTGGGAGCCCCACCCTCATGGAAGCTGCACCATGCGCTTTCTCAGCCCAGCTCCAACTGAGGTTTTAATAATAACTGCTCAATACAGACAGTGAATCCTCAACAAGCAGACAGAGGCTTTTGGCAACAACTGACATTGGGAGAATCGGGGGAAATATTCTGTCTCTTGCTCTCTCTCTGTGGAGAAAACTTCAGCTGTTCTCAGCCAACAAGGCATTGCAGTAAAGACAGCCTCACACATTCTGCATTCGGAAATGAGCTGAGAGCCCCACAGCACAGCCAAGTGGCCCAGGGCTTCCCTAGAGGGACAGCACACACTGATGATGTAGCACGGCATTTTCTCTCGGCTGAGGGAGGATCGCAGCTGGGAGGGGTGATCCGCTCGGAGAACCCAGGGGTGCTACACCAAGTCCGGTGGTTTATGGGACACTGAGAGAGAGCTGCCCTTCTTCCCTGGCCACACATGCACACGCCCCACATTCAGGGTGGACAACTCCAGCAGTGCGCCCAGGCTGAGCTCTCCAACTGAACACACAAGAATCATTTCCCCTCACTATGTCAGAACTGTCTGGAGGGATATAGGTGGCTCACAGACGCCATCTGCTGGTTACTTAGAGAAAGTGTACATCATCAAACTGTGTCTCTGAAAAATCAGATCGATATCCCTATCAAGCAAAACAAATGCCAAGAGGCCAAAAACAACAGAAAATCTTAATGCATATGATAAAACCAGATAATATGGAGAATCCAGCTCCAAACACACAAATCAATATTTCAGAAGAGATGTTATATCTCACAAATTTAATTAAAGAACTACAATCAAAGAATGAAAATATGGCAAAGGATTTAAAGGACATCAAGAGGACCATGGCCCAGGATATAAGCACCATAAAAAAGACCCGAGAAGAGCATAAAGAAGACATTGCAAGAGTAAATAAAAAAATAGAACATCTTATGGAAATAAAAGAACATTCTCCAAACACAGTGGAATACAAATAGAAGTCAATAATTTTTGAACTGTAACTCCACTATTTACTTCCTACATGATAAAAACACTCTGGATATTCACAATACAAGACTAGAGGAAGCTGAACACCATCTCAGTGTTCTAGAAATACACAGAACAGAAAATGAAAGAACAAAAGAAAGAATGGAGAAAAAAATTGAAAAAATCATAATGGATCTCAGGGATAAGATAGATGAAATAAAACATCCAAACTTAAGACTCATTGGTGTCCCAGAAGGGGAAGAGAAGAGTAAAGGTCTAGAAAGACTATTCAAAGAAATTTTTGGGGAAAACTTCCCCAACCTTCTACACAATATAAACACACAAAGCATAAATGCCCAGCAAACTCCAAATAGACTAAATCCAAATAAACCCACCCCAAGACATATTCTGATCAGACTCTCAAATACTGAAGAGAAGGAGCAAGTTCTGAAAGCAGCAAGAGAAAAACAATTCACCACATACAAACGGAACAATATAAGATTAAGTAGTGACTACTCAGTGGCCACTATGGAGGTGAGAAGGCAGTGACATGATATGTTTAAAATTCTGAGAGAGAAAAATTTCCAGCCAAGAATACTTTATCCAGCAAAGCTCTCCTTTAAATTTGAGGGGGAGCTTAAATTTTTCACAGACAGACAAATGTTTAGAGACTTTGCCAATAAAAGACCTGCCCTACTTCAGATTCTAAAGGAAGCCCTACCAACAGAGAGACAAAGAAAGGAGAAAGAGATATAGAGAATTTTAACAGACACATATAGTACCTTACATCCCAAATCACCAGGACATTCATTTTTCTCTAGGGATCACAGATCTTTCTCCAGAAGGGACCATAAGCTGGGACATAAAACAAGCCTCAAGAAATTGAAAAAAAATTAAATATACTCAAAGAACATTCTCCAAACACAATGGAATACAAATAGAAGTCAATAATTTTTGAACTGTAACTCCACTATTTACTTCTTACATGATAAAAAATACACAAACTCTAAGGACAAATCAGTGGTTTTGAACTCAATGTAAAATATGTAATTTTAGACAACTATATAAAGATGGGGGAATGAAGGAGTATAGGAACATAGTTTATGTGCCCTGTTGAAGTGAAGGTGGTATCAAAGAAAAACAAGATTAATAGGGATTTAAGAGGTTAATTTTAAGCCCCACAGTAAACACAAAGAAATTAGAGTTTGGGTTAAGAGAAATGGGGGAAGAGGCAATGGGAAGTTAAGAAAAGAGTGTAAGGTTGCTGGTTGAGGTGAAGGGAAAATTCTAGCAATGAATGGTGGGAAAGAGCATAACATCATTCTAAATGTGATTAATCCCACTAATGGAAGGCTATGGAGGAGGTTGAATGGGAAGATTTAGGCTGTATATATATTTTCACAATTGAAAAAAGGAAAAAAAAAAAAAGACAACCTAACTAAATGACAATTGAATGGTAAGGATGAACTTGGATGGGATTGGAGGGTGGAGGACAGGTGGCTTAAAGGTACACAGTTGAGACATAAGGAAAAGGAAATATAGAATGTAAGCATGGTATCATTGTTGAATCTCTTATACTTAGCTGTGCTTAATGAAATTACATAAAACAATGTTCTTGTTCATGGGAAGTACATACGTGAATTATAGTGTATGTTCAAGGATATGCGCAGCTAACTCTCATATGTTCAGAAGACAGAGAAATATATGACAGATGATAGATAGGAAGGGAAAGAAATAGCAATGTGACAGCATGTTAAAGTTGGTGGATTGAGCTATCGGGGGAGGGGGGTCAGGGTATGATGGAATTCTGTGTATGGGGCTAGTATTCTTTTTGCAGCTATTCATGTAACTTTGAATTTATTTAAAAATAAATTAAAAAAAATTGGTGAACTTAGGGTTTAAGATTTTCTATGTCAATGCCACCTCAGTAGTCTGCTTACCCCTTGGAAAATCACCAAGAGGTAATTTTTCTTTCAATCATTGAAATCAATTTTTGTAGCCATTAATATTAATGATAAAAGAAAGAATAATTCACAAAAACTTTTAATAACTAATCTTTTTTACTGAATCATTATTGTTGGTAATCTAATACCTCCTCTAATAGTAAAATAATTTTGGCAGAAGATGAGGATTAAGAACAATAGAAACAACTTATTTAACCTACACTTCTTCAAAATTGGAACTTTATCTCTGATAATTATTCAGTTATTATTTTCTAAAACATTATATTCCTCCTTTTAATTGTCTTTTACATGTGTTTTGAAGATTTTTGAATGAATTTCATAATTTTCAGAAAAAATATATTATTGGTATTTTTGTTTTCATTCAGGTATCTTGAATAGAAAAGTCAAATTTTTCTAACTACTATTTTTGTATTGTAATTTATCCTTATTTGCAAGTATACATGTTTAATTCCTCTTACAGTTTATCTATTTCATATAGACATCATGTGGTTACATCATACTTTTTAATAGAGTTCATTAAAGGGCCTTTAATTGGCATGTTCAGGCCACTTACATTTAAAATGCATTATGTGTTATTTTCATTTTATGTGATATATTTTTGGAATTCTGATTCTTCTCTCCTGGCTTCTTTTTAGCTAATATAATCTTTAATATTAAGTCTTACTCCTTATTTTGGAGTTTTTAACTATACTTCATTGTATTTTATTGCTAGTGTTTTTTCTAGGGGATAAGATTTGCATCCTTAAATTATTTCAGCACTCTTAATAATATGGTTACTTCCAGGCAGCCAAACTGGCAGCATAAGACAATCCAGGGATTATTCATCAACAGATTCTTGAAAACTTACAATAAAAGCCCAACCTATCTTCCCCAGACATTAAGAGATAAATTACTTCACTAGCAAGTTGAGTCCTGAATTAAGAAAATGCAACTTAAAGGTTTTAGCATATCTGGCTTCTGTACCAACCCCTCCATGGCACAGTGTGGAGTTGACCTGAACTCTTATTTTGGGTCCCTTACTTTGTTGTGGAGGGAACAGAGTAACCCTTAAGGGCATACTGAAGGCCATGTACAATCTACTCACTGGCAGCCTGAAAGTCTGACCTAGGAAGACCATCTCTGTTTTTTTCTTCCCAGAAATTGCCCTGCAGGCTGAAACAGACTGCATACAGTAAAAGCAGTGTAAGGAACAATTTAAAGTGGACAGTGGCAAAGGATATCTGCTTTAAGACATACAAAAGAGCACCTGAATGGAGGAAAGTCTATTTTATAGGTTTAGGGGTGGTATTCCAATCCCAGTAAATAGGCACAGTGCTAAGGTTCCAAAACAATCCCATACAGAACACAGATTCAGAAAAGGAAAGCACCCACATTTTTGCCTCAGCTGATTTTCAAAATAGGAGAGCTAAACTCTGAAGTAAAGCAACTGCCAACACAAAACCACTTTTAAAAGCAGAAAAAGTGGCTTTATGCATTGATTTAAAAAAGTGTTAGCTCCTGACACTCAATGATAAATTTAGCACATAACTATCTGGATACTAACATAAGAAACAGATAGCTTAGTGACTAACTCCCATAGTTAAAACATTAAAATATTAAAATTTGCACTGTGGAACAAAATTTTACAAAACAAACAAAGACACAAGAAATTATGCCCCTTGAAAGGAATAAGAATAAAACTTCAGAAATCAATGAAGAATAAGACCAGACTTTGTATACACAGCAGAAATAATCATTGAAATAGAAGACAGTGCAATTAAAATGATTCAAGTTGCAGGGGAGAAAAGAGATGAAAAATGTGAGCACAGACTTAGAAACATGTGCAGCACCTCAAGAATAACAATATAGTCATAATAGGAGTCCCAGAAGAAAAAAAAAGGGAGAAAGGGACAAGAGGACTATTCAAGGGAATATTAGTAGAACATGTCTCTAATTTAAAGAAAGACATGAACATTTATTCAAAAAGACAAGGAAAACCAAACAGGATAAACTTGAAGAGAAGTTTTCTCAGACAGTAGTTAAAACAATAGAATGCAAAAAATGAGAGCAATGTGAAATGCACAGGAGAAAAACAATATATTATATAAAAGGCAATCCTTCTAAATTAACTGCTGATTTCTCAGCAAAAATCATGCAGGCATGAAGGCAGTAGGATGAAATATTAAGTGATGAAAGAAAACAATTTCAACAGAAAATTTTATGTCCAGCAATACTGCCTTATAAATGAGGGAGAGATTAAGTCATTACCAAATAATTAAAAGCTGAGGGAGATGATCACTGCTAGACCAATCCTACAAGCAATACTAGAGGGAGTTCTTCAACCTCAATGGAAAGGACAGTAGATAGCGTATCAAAGCATGGTAAAGAAATAGAGATTTCTGTAAATGTTACCACATAGGTAAACAAAAACACTGATATAAGATTGTACTGCATTTTAGTATGTAACTTCACCTTTTATATGTAGATTCTCAAAATCTTAAACACCTGTTAATGTGCTTAATGTGTTGAGATTTAATTTGTAACATTTACAGCAACTAAGTGGAGGGATGATGGGGTACAGGAGCAATTTTGGTGTATGTTGTTAAAGTTAAACTATCGAATTAAATGAGCTTGTTATAGATTTAAGATGTTGTATTTAAGCCCAATAATAACCACAAATAAAATATGTGAAAGAATGAACAGATGGAAATGTGAAAGGTCTCAAAAATCACAATATAAAAAATCAAAATGATGTGAAAATATATTAATGTAAGAATTGACAGACAAAAACGGTATAAAATTAACAAAGTGCAAATAGCAAAAATGGCAAAAGAAACTTCTGCATTATCAGTAAGTACTTTAAATGAAAATGGATAAACTATCCTTCAAAAGGCAGAGATTGGACAATGTTTAAAATTGTATGCTTTTACATAAGATTTAACTTAAACTCAAAGACACAAGTTGGTTGAAAGTTAAAGGATGGAAAAAAAGAGAGCCGAAATAGACACATTAGTATAAGATAAAGTAATCTTCACATCCAAAACTCTTTAAGAAAACAAAAAAGTGCACTATATACTGATGAAGTGGTTAATTCAACAAAAAGACATACCAGTTATGAATAAATATGCACTGAAACTGGAGAAACCCATAATAATGAACTAAGTATTGATACTTGAAAACAGAACTAAAGGTTATTTGAAGTAGTAATAAACTTCAATTCACAATATTTAATAATAGATAGAATTTCTAGATAGAAGGTTGATGAGGAATTGGAAGACCCAAGTCATTCTAAAATAAAATAGAACTAACTGACATATGTAGAACACTTCACACACAAGAGCAGGATACACACTCTTTTCTCAGACACAAGGGTTAGTCTTCATAATAGGCCATATGCTAGGTCATAAAACAAGATATAACAAATTTAACAAGGCTGAAATGGTACAATGAACTTTCCCTCACACCACTGAAATGATGCTAGAAATGAATGACAGTGAGGTAACTGGAAAATTCACTGATATATGGAAATTGAAAATTAAATTTTTTAGCACCTAATTGGTCAAAAAAGAAATCACAGAGAAGATAGGAAATATCTTGAAGTGATTGAACAAAATGAAACATACCAAATATTATAGATGCAGCAAAGGCAGTGGTGAGAGGGAAATTTATATTGCTGAATTCTTACCACAAGGAAAGTAGGAAAATCTCAAATATGTGACCTAAGCTCACAACTTGATGTACTATAAGTAGAAGAGCATAAGTCAAAAAATTTAAGTTGTAAGGAAAAAGCAAATATTTTAGTAGAGATAAATGAAATAGAGAATAAAAATACTACAGAGTTAAAGAAATCAAAAGTTGTTTCTTTGTAAAATCAATAAAATCCACAAAAGTTTAGCTAGTCTGACAAAGACTGAAAGATACAGGACAGAAATAACTAAAATCAGAAATGAAAGGAGGGACATTATCATAAACCCAATAATAATAAAAAATAGTATAAGGACTCCTTATATTGGGACAACTGTGTCCCAATAAAATAAATAAACTAGCTGAGATGGAAAAATTCCTAGAAACATGCAAAGTACCTACACTGAGTCAAGAAGAAATAGAAGATCTTAACAGACCAATAACAACTGAAGAGATCAAATAAGTAATCAAAACTTCCTAACAAAGAAAATAGCAGGATCAGATGAGTTCATTTAATTTTAACAAATATCCCCAAAACACCATCCTGCTCATATTCTTCCAAAAAATTGAATAAGTGAGATATTTCCTAACTTACTCTATGTGGTGATTATCACCCTAGTACCAAAACAAGATAAAGATACCCAATAATATTAAGAACTAATGTCTCATATGAATATTGAAAAAAAATCACACATTAAAAGAATTTCAGCACATTAAAAGAATAATGATCATGATCAAATAGGATTTATCCCAATTATGCAATGGATGTTGAACATAAGAAAATCAATAAATGTAATAAACCACAAGTAAAATGAAACAAAAAACTCAAAACAAACAAAATTTAAAATGACCATGTAAATTGATGCAGAAAAATATTTTGGCAAATCCAGCATGCTAGCTGGTAAAACCAATCACAGAACTAGGAATAGTAGGATATTAACTCAAAATGATAAAAGTCATATATGAAAATTCCACAGCTAATATCATAATCAGGGACAAGATAAAGATGACCACTATCACTCATATTATTCAACAATGTGGTGCCAGTCCCAGCCAGAGGAATTAGACAAGAAGGAGCAATAAAGTTTACCCAAATTGGATAGGAAAAAGTAAAACTTTTGCTATTTGCTGACGATATGATCCAATATATATAAAATTCTGAAAATTCCACAGAAAAGCTGGTAGCTAATAACTAATTTTACAAAGTGGAGGGTACATGGGCTATCCAAAAAAAACCTGGTATTTCTATATATTAGTAATGAACAAGTTTATGAGAAAATCAGGAAGAAAATTCCACATATTAAGATTAAATTTAACCAAGCCTATAAAGGATGTATGTACAGAAAATTGCAAAACATTGCTTAAACTACTCAGACAAGTCCTAAATAATGGAAAGGGCATTCTATTTCCATGGATTTGAACATTGAATATTCTTAAGGTGTTCATTCCACTGAAAGTAATTTACAGATTCAGTGCAATCCAAATCAAAATTCCCACAGACATCTTAGCCAAAATGGAAAAGCCAATCAACAAATGTGCCTGAAGTGTGAAAGCCCAAAAAGCCAAAAATATCTTGAAAAATGAGAAGTTTGATGAAGCACTAGCACTTCCCAATTTTAAAATTTATCAGAGGACCACAGTAATCAAAATATCTTGACACTGGCACAATGGCAGAAATAAAGAACATTGGAATTGAAGTGGGAGTTCAGTAATAAACCTCATATCTAGGGCCAGTTGATTATTGAATATGTTGCCAAATCCGCTAAATAGGTAAAGAAATGTCTTTTCAACATATGGTGTTGTGAAAACTGGATAGATTTATGAAAAAGAATGAATGTGGATGCCTACCGCTCATCACATACAAAAATTAATTCAACATGGATCAAATACCAAAATGTAAGAACAAAATCCCCAAAACCTGTAGGTGGTTGAATTATGCACCACATAAACCATGTCCTTTACTTTGATCCATTCCTTTGGGTGTATGTCCATTTTGAATATGACCTTTCAATATTATATTTCATTAAGGTGTGGCCAACTTATGAAATGTAAGGTGCAATCAGATTACTCCAGTCTTTTATAAGCACAAAGAAATTCAGATGTAGAAAGAAAGGCACAGAAGAAGCTGGAAATCAATTTGACATAAAGAAGAAAGGAGAACATCACCATAAGCATTGACATGTGGCAGAAAAGCCAAGGATGAAGGATCATTGGAATCAAGACTCAGAACACCACATTCTTTGGGGAGATTGAATAGACTTTCTGACACCTTGATTTTGGACATCTGTCCACCTGAAACCTTTAGACCATTGAATTCCCAGTGCTTAAGCCAAGCCATTTCATACTATTTGCTTTAGCAGTCAAGAAACATAGTCTCTCTTCTAATTTGCTAAAGTATCCAGAATCCAATATACCAGACATGGTTGAGTTGTTAAATTGAATTTTATTGGTTACAAATATACAGTCTAAGGCCATGAAAAAGTCCCCATTGAGGTATAAACAGGACAATACCTTCTTTGAAGAAAAGCCAATGTCATCTGGGGTTCCTCTGTACATGGGAAGGCACATGGTGACGTCTGCTGGTACATCCCTTTTGGGTTCTGAGTTCAAAATTGCTCTATCCCTCCTAAATGTCCCTGGACATTTCTGTCTTAGCTTCTCTGAGCTCTCTCCAAAATTTTTTGCCTTTTATCCTCTCATAGAAGACTCCAGAAAGGGGATTATGACCTGCCTTGAAAGGGTGGGCTAACATCTCTATGGAAACAACATAATTAAAAGGAAACACCCATAATAGGTCTCCCCCACAAGATTGGGTTAAATGAACATAGCTTTTCCTGGATTCCATAACAGATTCAAACCAGTACTCTTCACCATATGGACCCCCAAAAGAAATGCTCTTTCCATATGCATAATGCATTCATTCCATCACAATATCACCAAAGCTTTAAATCATTTTAGTACAAAGTCTTATCTAAATCAGCTACAGATATGTTTTGTCCTAAGGCAAAATTCTCCTCTGGCTTTGGACTGATGGAAATTAGAAAAAGTTTTCTGTTTCTAATATATAATGGATGGACAGTCATAGGATAAATGATTCCCTTGCCATAGGGAGAAATTAGGGGTCATCCTAACAGTTCCAAAAATCTGCAGGGTGAACTCCATTAGACTTCAAAATCTAAGAATCATCTAGAGAAAGATGTTTTACCCTTTGATTTGAGAAAACAGATGTCCCAGTATCTCCAAGGGCTTATGCAGTGGCCCTGCTGTCTCAAAACACTTGGGTGAGGTTTCTAACATTTTCAAGCATTGGGAAGGGCACCTTATTCTTGGCCCCACCCTAATAAAATATCTGGGTGGTGCCTGGATGCTCTACCATCTCTAGGCCACATGTTCAACCCCTTCAGAAGAGTGAAATGGCATCCAGGTTCTCCCCAATCCCCAGGGAATATGCTCTCCCCACTACAAACTCCAGCACAAACTCACCCTCTCCATATATACTGGTGGGTTCACTCTCCTGGCCCAAGGTTTCTTAGCTCCACACCTTAGTTTCCATGGTTCTGCCTTTGAAGACATTTTTCCTTCAGTCTATACCTTTTTTGACCCTTTTAGTCAAGACTGCTGGTGGTTCCATTTATACAGATTATTCAAAACCTGTCAGTCTAGTATGAATACAGGGATCAAAGCCATCAGACAATAGGACTTTCCATTAACCCTTTCTGGATAACTCCATCTCCAAGCCTGGCTTATCCTGACATGGCTGACTAGTTCCATGTTTGCTTAAATCCTAATGTGGGGCACTTGTTCCTGGGGTCTCACTTTCTGAAAGCCCAGAATTTTCCAGACCATCAACTTATGGTTTCTTTGTACCCAAGAGTTCAGTTCTCAGTTTTTTCCTTTCCTCTCACATTAAACTGTAATCTGCAAGGAGAAGCCAGGCTGAATTTTCTAAATTTAGTTTGGAAATACCTTCAGCTAAGTATCCCAGATCCTTGCTTTCAAATTCTCCTTTCCTACCAACATCAATACTCAATTTTGCCAAATTCTGTGCCACTTTAAAACAAGAATCACCTTCTTTCCAGTTTGCAGTGACACATTCATCATTTCTGTATTAGACTTTATCAGAAGTGTCTTTAGAGCCTATATTTCTACCAGCAGTCTCATCAGAGCAATCTAGGACTTCTCTAACAAGCATTTATACCAAAAGTCAGGAAAAAAAGAAACAAATAGATAAGTCTGACTTCATCAAAATTAGAAACATTTGTGCATCAAAGAAAAGTGTAAATAAAAACCACATAAAGGTAGAAAACATTTGGAAATTATGTATCATTCAGGGTTTATTATCCAGAATATATAAAGAAATCCTACAACTTGACAAGAAAAAGACAAAAACCCAATTAAAAATGGGTTGTTTTTTCTCCACAGAAAGTACATAAATGGGCAACAAACACATGAATAGATGTATAACATAAATACCAGTATGGAAATGCACATCAAAAGTACAATGAGATACCATTTCACACCCACTAGAATGCCTATATGAAAAACAGAAAATAACAAGTGTTGGAGATGATGTAGAGAAATCAAAAAACTTATTCGTTGCTGTTGGGAATGTAAAATGGTACTGCTGCAGTTGCTGTAGAGAAGAGACTAGAGTTCTTCAGAAGGTTTGGTATGGAGTTACTATATAACATGGCAACCACACTTCTAGGTACAGACCCTAAAGAATAGAAATCAGGGACTCAAACACATATTTAAAAAGCAATGTTTATAGTGGCACTATTCATACTTGACAAAAGATTGAAGCAACTTAAATGTCAGTCAGCAAATGAATTGATAAGCAAAACATGGTATAAACATAAAAAAGGGCAATTTTCCACCATAATAAGAATTAAGTTTTCATACAAGCAACAGCATACAAAAAGTTGAAGACACCTTTTTGAGAGAAATAAGCAAGACCCAAAAGAACCACTTTTGTATGGTGTCACTGATAAGAAATAATTAGAACATGCAATATCATAGAATACAGGTTACCAGAGTCAGGGGTCAGGGTAGAAATGGCAAATTAATACTCAGTATATAGTTTATGTTTAAGGTAACAGAAAAGCATTGTCAATGGATGATCATGATAGTAGCACAAAAAGTTGTATATTAATACTGTTGAATCCTAAACTTGCAAGTGGTTAAAATGCAAAATTTTATGTATATATGGTACAGAATTATTTAAAAAAACACACATAGGACTGTAGAACACTACAGTGTACCCTTGTGAAATTTTTGGACAATAGTTTATTTATAATAATATTGTTTCAACAATTGTAAAACAAAATTACACTGATGAAAATTATTAAGAATAGGAATAACTGTGTGAGGGAATATGTGGGATCTCTATGATTTCTGCATGACTGCATGACTTTATTTGTAAATATGCAACTTTTCTAATAAAAAAGAAGCACATATTATTAATACATCTTCATAAAATTGCAAAAACCCTAAACGTTTCTAATTGAATTTGCTTCTTGTCATTTGAGACATTCTTCCATGTATTTTACTTCTATTTGTATTACAATGCTGGAAATAAAGTTCTATTATTTTTAGTGTATTCAGTTGTCTTTTATCAAAATTTCACGTACTTCTTATGACTTCCTTGAATTCTTTATGTCTATTTGTAGAGTCAATTGTTTCTCTGATATCATTTTCTTTAGACTGAAGAACTTCAGTTAGCTTGTCTTGTACCACAGGACTTTTGGCAAGAAATGTTCTGAGCTTTCATTGAGTTTCATGACTATTTTCACTAGATAAAAAATATTATTTTTTCTTTTTACCTTCTTATAATTTTACAACTTAATTTTCTTCTAGTATTATTGTTTCTTTTGGGAAGCCATCCACAATTGATAGTTATCTGCTCCTCACTTCCCCAGAAGACCCCCCTCCATCCTTCCCTTATTTTGGCAAGATATATTTTCTCCCAGCTCCACCCTGTCTTCTTTGAAGTGTTCTTTTTCCTAATCTTTCATTTTCTGTATCCTCATTACAATGTGCTTTGGTGTGTTTGTGTATGTGTGTGGGGGGAGGTGTTTTCATATAGAATTTATCTTGTTTGGAATGTTCAGCATTTTTTAGATCTGTAAGATTACATTTTTATCCAAATTTCATAAAATTTGACCCATTATTTTTCAATTTTTATCCACTTCAGCACTATTTATACAATTTGGCTGCTGTAATTGTTGTTTTTCTCTTAGCTTCACAGTTTAAAAATTTTTTTTTTGATCTGGTTTGAAGTTTACTGATGCTCTCATCAATAGCCTCTAATCTGCTATTGTCTCCTTCTGGCAAATCTGTCCTTATACATTTTACTTTCCATTTCTAGAATTTCTATGGAGCTTACTTTTGTTTTTAGTTTCATTTTTTTCTGTTGTGATTGCTTGAATATGTCTCCATTTTTCTGCTGTGAATCTTAAATATATCATACCAAGTCTACCTGCCTACTTAGTGCCTGTGGAGTAGTCAGTACTTAGTCTTATGTGGTTTCTCTTCTTTGTGGTGAATAGAATTTTTCTTGCTGATTCAGGACTTTCTTCTCTTCAGTATTTGATTATCAGATTAGTGTGTGTCTTGGAGTGGTTCTATTTGGAATTATTCTATTGGAGTATGTGAGTCTCCTTTGATTTTCATATTTGTAAGAGTTGGAAAGTTTTCCCCAACTCTCACCTAAAATACTCTTCCTAGTCCTTTACACTTCTCCTTCTGGGACACCAATTATCCTTATATGTGTGCACTTCATGTTGCCTATCATTTCCCTGAGATCCAATTCTTTTTTTTAATCATTTTCACCAATTTTCTTTTGTGTGCTCACATTCAATTGCTTTGTCATCTATATTGCTTATTCTGTCTTCTGCCTCTTCAAATCTTCTGTTGTGTGTCTCTAGTATATTTTTAGTTTGATCTACATTATCTTTCTTTTCCATAAGATCTATTTTTCTATTTACTATTTCAAATTCTTCTTTATGCCCTTGTGTTGTCTTCTTGATGTCCTTTATTTCTTAGCCAACATATTGGAGTCATTTTGGAGATTGGTATGTGGGTTAGTTTTTCCAATTTCTGTGTCTCCTCTGGCTTTCAAATTTGGTCATTTTTCTTGGGCTTATCCTCTTGGTTCTTCACATGCTTTTTGATTCTCTGTTGCATTCTTGACATTTGCTTATCTTAATAATGTTATTTTGGGAAATGCAACTCTATTTGGACATCTGTATAATTTGACAGAACTGTAATTTGCCAGAGTGCATTTTCCCTGTCTTGCCAGTAGATGGTGATCTGTACATTACCTCTTTCCCTCAAGCCTGCTTTTCCCTGACTGCAACTACACACTGGCCAGGGTCCAAAACAGGTGGAAATCCTATCAGTGTAGCTCTCCATTTTCCCTGGAGACTGTCAGCCCTGGGGGTGGGGGCTGGGCACTGTGCAGTTTGGTGGGGAATCTGCTTGAGGGTGCAGGGGATCTGGTGATTTCCAGCCTTCTGATGGATTAATCTTGGACTGTGAGTTTAACCTTCCCCAGCTCTCAGCCAGCTAAGAAGTGCCCTGCTTTTAGTTGTCCACAAGATCCCTGCCTGCCATTCACCCATGGGTCTCTGGGGTGGGGGAGTGGCTCTTGGTGCTTCAATATGGCACTCTCCCTTTCCCCTGCCTCTCTGCCCATGCATGCCACAGACCTCCATGTAGAACAGGTACAGGCACTGGAACACAGACTCGCTTACCTGCTAATTATCAATCATTATGGTTTAGCTCTGTATCTCCTCTCCTCCCAATGGGAGAGTCCCCCAGTCCTCCCCAAATCAAGGCCCCTGAAGTGGCCTACCTCAAGATTGAGGATAGGCACTCTGCACTCTAGTAACGTCTCTGTGTGTTGCTAACCCAGGTCTGTTGTTTCACAGTTCCCTCACAGGAGCTCTCTTCTGTGGGACTGAAAAATATTATCTCCCCAGCTGTTTGCAGAGATGAGAGCACAGGAGTGCAGAACTCTTCCTTCTCCTGCCCTATCTGAATAAACCCACCCTGTTCTTTCAGTCATAATTTTTTTCTGTCTTTTCATCCAGCTCCCCCCTATTCATTGTAGAGATACTTCTATGGTCTCTCATGCCCTTGAAGGGCTGTATGAATCATTTCCTGTATTTTCTCTAGTTATTCCATGTAGGAGAAGTTTGATCTGCCTCTCCTATTCCAGCATCTTCCTAGAAGTCCAAGAACTATAGTTACCATCACCATCTTGCATCAGTCATAGCTGCCTCATAAGTCCCACACTCCTGCTCCTTTCCATTCTCAAGCAATCATGTCAATGGTAGAAGATCCCAGAAGCCTTTACTTCTATTTTCCTGTAGTCTGTCCTACTTTACTCTCAAGATATCAGTGGTCATTTCTGTGTTCATTAAATTTAGGAGTCCTTACAACTTAAACCATTAATGTTCTACTGTTAATTTGCTAAAAGCTGCAAAAACAGAATATCTAGTTATATGAAGTATCAAAGAAATATTTTCACAGGTTACTGTGTGATATGTTCTCACACCCCATTGGTTTGGCATAAATTTCAGGCAATGCTCAGTTGCTTCATTACTTTCTTCCATATGTCTATGTCATGAATACTTGATGTGCCTAAACAACCTCTTAAAAGAGTGAGTCAGTGTTCAATTCAAATAAAATGGTAATTATTCTCCCAAATTTGAAGACAGTACATGATCTATTTGTTTATATTATGTTATTTGGTGTGACTAAAACATTCCCAACTGCTGAGTAATTGAATGATAAAGATATCCAAGTTTCTTTTAACTGTAACATGCATAGCTTACTCCTCAAAATACTTGTCAGGCATAATTCTTAAGGGAGCATTTTTCATACCTTTTCCTCAAGCTATAGAACAGCTAATTTGGCATTGGAATTATAGTGAGATACAATACTGAAGTCACTTGTTCCTGGGTCACAGAGCATGTCAGTACATATATTTAAGGTCATTGGTTCAACTCATGTCATTTCCAAATCACCAGGTAATCTGGTTAATTTACCACTGAATTAGATCTGTTCCTTTCAAAGTAAATCACAATGAAATACAAAGTGAACAGCTAAAAGAAATTTCTATCTCACATCCAAAAACATGAAGTAGTATATCAGTGGACAGAGATTTAAAATAGAACAGCAAATATCTAACTTTCAGCAACTGTATAAAATGTTTTGAAATAATCTACTCTGCTTTAAAGTGAAGATATTAATACTTGTCTAAGAAGTTTGGAATAAATTTTGAAGGACAAACTATGTGTGATAGTTTGGAGCTGTTATGTACTCCAGAAAAAGCCATGTTCTTTAATACATTCTTGTGGGTGCTGACATATTGGTGGGTGAGACCTTTTGGTTATGTTGTTTCAAATGAGATGTGACATGCTGTTCTGGTTTGCTAAAGCTGCCATTATGCAAAATACCAGAAATGGACTTGCTTTTATAATGGAAGTGTATTGGTTGCAAATTTAAAGTCCTAAGGCTATATAAATGTCCAAATTAAGGCATCATATGAGGTTCTCTAGGGAAACAGAATGAACAGGAGATATCTTAAATATGAGATTTTATAAAAGTTTCTCACACAACTGTGTGGATGTACAAATCCAAATTCCAAAGGGCAGAATGCACAGGTCCAAATTCTGTAGGGCAGGGAGTGAGATGGCAATTCCGATGAAAGTATTTGATGAACTCTCCAGCAGAGGCTGGCTAGCTGAAGAAGACATGAAAGTTCTCTCTCTTCTCCCTAAAAGTCTTCAAATAATTGGATTAAATCCAACTGATTGAATTCTCTCATCACAGAAGGCACACCCTTCATTGATGCAATCATCCACAGATGCAATCAATTGACTAATAATTAAATAAACCGGTATTCGGTTATTAACCAGCCACAAATGTCCTTGCAGTCATGGTTAGGCCAGTGCTTGCTTGACAAGACAGCTAGGTACCATCACCTGGCCAAGTTGATACATGAACCTAAACATCACACCCACCCATTTTAAATATAGAAACTTTGAATTAGGATGGCTATTATACCACAGCCTCACATATTGTAATATTTTATGAGCTAATCTCTAGAAACTTCCCTGTTCCCTTCATCTTCTTGGGATTTGCTGAACAGATTTATTTAAGATCTTTATTGGAAATAAGCAAAATGACTGAATTAAAATTTTCTTGAAAGTAGATTTTTCATTCACATTTCTTTCTTAAATACCTAGCATTATGTTGTATTTTAATAGCTAAATAGTTGTATATTTTATTGTGTTTTGGAGTCTAATTTCTCAAAAATCCATAAGTTTGCCCATTTCCTCAATGTGGTAGGTATCCTAGGAATAATTATAAAAAAAGAAACAAAAACTTTTTCTTTCAATGCATTACTCTTGTATATGTATTGTTGATTGTGGATTCAATGAAATATCAATTAAGTAACTATGATCTCTGCCTTAATTAGAATAGCCATTGTGAATAGCAATTAAATATTTATGTAAAAATAAAAAAAGTGCACCTAGATATAAAACTTAAATTAATTTTAAAATGGCAGGAATATAACAAAAGTTAAAAACAATAAAATAAAAATATTCCTTGACAGTCATATAGTTAAACAAATTAAGAATCTTTTGTTAAGGAAATAAATAAAGCTATCATTTATTGGGCCCTTGCTGCAGGAAGGGAATTTGTACAAATTGCTTTATTTCAACTCAATAGCTACTCTCACAGCTAATACATGCCATAGCTAAGATTCAATTCCAGGTAACCCTTTGTGTGCATGTACTCCTCAAATTCATATATCACTTTTTATTGTACCATAGCTTTATTCTACAACCACCCCTTCCCTACATGATTAAATGAAACAAAACATGATTTTTTAGGTATGTCAATATTTTTTAAATCATGAAGACAAGAGAAAGAGACTATTAACCAAAGAGACTTCCATAAAGAGTCTGTGAAGCACATAGTAATCTGAAATGGCTTCTAGATGCCATAGTTGGCAAAATAAGCATAAAGAATAATTGATTATTTTCCTTATTAGATTTAAAGGTAACTGGATAGTTGAAACTTACTTGTCCTCCAAATTTTTCATGACCATTTATGTATAGACCCTAACTCTTTAGTCTTTATTTGAAGTAGCCTATCTTATTTTGAAGAGGCACAAGGCCAAGTGTTAATAAAGCTCTACACAAGGAAATCATTATAGGATCATCATATAGTTGACAGTGGTAGTGGTCCACTAAGCATGAAAATGAAAAAGTAAATTTAACCCATTCCTAACCTAAGTTTGTACTTCCTGAAATCACAGATCACAAAATATTTCAACATGAGGGAATTAAAATATTACAATTAAGCTCCATATCATGACATTCAAAGTGCAAAAAGATAAATGGAACCAAACAATATTCCCAAAATTAAAAATATCAGAGCATAAAAACCAATATAGCATACCTACAAGTAATATAATATCCTATAATAATGTAAAAGAAAAAATTTAAACAGAGGGCTAGGCTTAATAATATCACATATGAAAAATATGACAGACAGTGTTAAACTGTCAGCAGCTGAAGACTAGGAACTAAGGATCCAAATTCCTAATAGGAAAAACACTGGTGGACTTTGCTGCTAAAATAATATAGGTTTTATTAAGCAAGAGCAAAGATGCATGTAAAGCAGCACAAAATGATGGTTCTGCTCAAATATCTGGTCTCTGGAAGTGGCTTATATGGCTAGCAAAGAGAAGGTGGAGTGAGGGAGTGTAAGAGTGTCTTTCAGCAGGCAGAAAAGGGTTAATTGGCAAGCTACAGGAACAGAAAGTTTGTGCAAGGTCCAGCTTACCTGGCAACAGTAAGTAGATTCTATCCTGGCCTTGACTTGCTTGCCATAGTTTCCTTTCTTCACAGAGGGAAAAGTTTCCATCACTAGTGCAAAGAATCATTGGTATGTTAACTTAGCTCAGTTGGCCTCCTTCTCTTCCTCATATTTTCCTATATAAAGTAGAACGTCAATCAAACCAAGGTGGTTCGTATAGTCATTAACCATTCCATTTGCACAGCAGACATCAGGATGATATGAAAAAATGAGTCACAGAATTCAGAAATAAACTAGAAATAAAACAAGCAAATATAGAACAATTTAGAAAATGTAGGAGTGATTAGTCACCATAGAAAGCACAAAGAAAAAAAGTGAAAGGGAATATATGAAGAAAAAGCAATTTGAAATGTAGAAGAGGTTTAATAATTTGAAATAAGTCGACAGAAATAAAATGTTAAACTAATTTTCAAAATATTTAAAACTCAACTCATAAAAATGTAAAATGAGAACATGACAAAGACGTATTTACTCTTTCATAAAGAGGAGAATCAGCAGGATGACATGAATGGTTAAAAATCATTTATGTAACAGGGATTTATAGAGTTTCTCTAAAAGGTTGAAACAAAATGAGTTCATTTTCTTCATTTTAAATTTTTATTGAAGAAAATACACATATAGATAAGAACATATATCATAAGTGTAAATGAACTTTCAGGAAAAGAAAATAATCCTATAATCAAGACTAATACAAGGGAGAAGATTATTGCCATCACTCCAGAAGACTTTATTATGCTGTGTTGTGTTCTAGTTAGGCATGGAAATGTATTTGTCTAGGAAGGATCTATGGAAAAATATTTTTGTCTGATGGTTTGGACCCACTGGAACCTCATGCAAAACTGACAATGTTTTGAGAATTTTGTTTGAGCAGACACACTGTTAGGCTGGAAGAAAAGCTACAGAGACAGGAAAAATGAAGAAAAATGGCATCTAGGGCAGAACCATGGAATGAGCATTCTCTGATGAAGAGAGGAGATTTCCTTTTGACAAGGGAGAAGGTTTTCCCACCAAGCCTTGTGGATAGCATAGGTTTTCTTACCCAAGACTAAGCAGGAGTGGGTTTACTGTCAAGATATTCAGTGAGAGTTCAGTTGCCACTCAAAAGCAGGAAGATGTATTTCATACCCCAGGCTTCACATGGAGTCAGACCACATTCCAAATCTTAGGGTGAGGCCTAGGTCCTACAGTTTGCAGAGATCAGGACCTCTGTCTAGGTAAAAGGAAAGTGTGGGACCCCCATTCCAGCAGGCTCTGAGGGTAAAGAACTGATAAACTGATGACTCTTGGACCTTGAAATCTAATAGACTTTGCCTTGCTAGATTTCAGAGTTCTTTGGGACCCTTCATCCCTTTTCCTTTCAAATTCTCTGCTCTGAATTTGGAATGTCAATCTTATGTCTCTCCCACTATTGTTATTTAGAATCAGATAACTTGTTTCTAGGTTTCACAGCTCCACAGGCTAGAGGGTAATTATGCCCCAGGGCAAACCACACCCACAATTGGCTTTGATAAGACTTTGGGTTTAGAGTTGTTACTGAAATAACTTAAAGATTTGGGGATATTGGGAGTAGTGAATATATTTTGCACATGGAAAGAAAATGTCTTTCCTGTTCCTGAGGGAGGACTCTGGTATATAAATTATGTACCCTGATTTAGACATGTTCTTAATCTTAATTTGAATTCTTTTGAGTGTAAACCCTTTTGTAAATAGGATGTCTTAACTATATTATTTTCACTTAAGGTGTGGCTGTAAGGAAAATACTTTCTCTTGTGCAAATCTTGCTTCACCTCTTACTATCCCCCTTCCCTTGTTTCCTGGGATCAGTTCAGAAAGCATTCCAAAGTCTCTAACCAAGCATCGTGGAATGAAGGAGTATTTACTTAATCAGAAGTCACCTGGTATGCAGGGCATATAATGTTGGTCAAAGCCCTGCCCTGTTCCCTGTGGGATAGAATCATTTTGAACAAAGTCCCTGCTTACATGCACAGAAAGGTCCCATACACATCCTTGAATATGATAAACAATTCTGGTGTTCTTGCATGCTTTGTCTCTGTGCCTTCTTTTTTCTCCTCCTATATAAACACCATGTAACCTGTTTCATATTACAGAGTGCTAATTGGGGTCCAGCTGCTGCCCTGGACCACATCTCTTGTATGTATACTTCTCTAAATAAACACTTACATGATTTGTCAGTGTCTTAGTGAAGTCTTTGTCTCCTAAGCAAAGGCAGTCACAACCTGGGACCTGAGGTTATATTTCTGCAGCAGCACAATGGCCTAAAAGAAGGAAGGTTGGTTTTAATCAATATTACTGGGAAATTGAAAGGAAGTCATTGGAAGCCAAAGGTTGGAGAAAGCCACACAGGAACAAGCCAGAAGGCAGTAGAAGTAATAAGAACAAAAGCAAGTTGAGAGAGAGAGACAGATCTCCAAGCAATAGGAATCAGAGGTACAAGCCCAGTATCCTCAAGGATTGCAGCAAGGCAGCACATGAAAACTACAAATATTGGGGAGAGAGCCTTGCTTATATATTTAAATTGGACCTTTAGCCTTTAAAATCATGAACCAATAAATTACTGTTACTTAGGCCAACACATTGTGTGTGAAGTTAGAATGATAAATAGCTTTACCAATCATCATAATTTGCTTAAACTTCCATTTTTACTCCAGAAACTTCAAAGAAGAAACATAAAGCAACTGAAGCAGCCTGCTTGCCAACAAATCTTTGCATGTTTTGTAAGTCCACTGTCTCCATGGGAAAGGAGTACATATGATAAACAAGTCATGTTGACAATATTTAATCTGTTTACCCTCACCAGATAAGCCCATTCCTACATAAACATCCTGGCAAAGTAATCTTTGCAAATTTTGTGGTCCAGGATCCAAAGATATCCTGCCCCAGACAACTCACATAGCTCACATCCTCCTTGCTTCCCCCTTCCTGTTCCCACATACCTTTTTGTTCTAAACATCTACATGAGCTATTTCCACATCACTTTGCTTTGATCAGTAACTTTATTTAGTTTTGCTCCCATGCTGCCACTTAGCTCAATAAACTTATTCTGTACCTTAGCTTTCATAATCTGTTTTCAACATGTGGTAATGACAATCTGGCAAACTAAGAGGGTCTTGGCAGAACTGACACAATATATATTAAGAGTATTGCAGAAATTGGCTCAAAATATGACTGGGGAATGCCAAGCCTGAATTTTGTAGGGCCAGCTTTGAATTGGAAGTTCCCATTAAGGTGAAGTTGAATGTTGCAGTAGAAGTAGAATGGCTGAAGTATAAATAGAAATTCTTTTTGACTTTTAAAATCCTCAGTTTTGGCTTTTAAGACCTCCAACTAAATGAATAAAGACACTCTCCACATTGCTGTTGGCAATGTCCTTTGTTGACTGTAGATGTAATGACTTGAAGGTGCATTCAACTTATTATATATGCAAATCCATCTATGAGATACCTTCACAGTGACAATCAGGCAAGTGCTAACTTTACCAATCAACTGGACACCATAATCTGCCCAAGGTGATACATGAATAAACAACCACAGTCTGTTGCTTGTGAACTTACCTGTCATTCCTGAAGTACCTAGAAAATTATCAGTCTTAAGTGAATTGTTGTTTTTGTAGTTTTCAATTGACTTAAATCATAGAGCATGGAGATAACAAGAGATGCCTTAAGTGATCTCCTATAAAACGGGCATACTCTTCCTTACCCCCACTAATAGTCCAATTTCCCCTTGGTAAGTGGGATCAATCACACCAGCCATTACAGTAACTTCCTTTTAAACTTTTGATTGAGACATATGAGGAGACAAAATTAGCCAGCTGGCAGCATTGTTACAATTAAGTAGTATCATTATCATGCTTCCTGGTAGCATAGCTACTTTTTTTGGACAACCCTAGTATAGCAGTGTTTAAATTTGCAGGAGCAAGAAAAATAGTACATGACTAGTGTATAACATGGGTAGTAGTGATTGTTGCCTCTCCCTGTGATTCCTGTCCCCATGAATCCTGGTTATGGAAGAAACAGCACCAGAGATTACACTCATTTAGAGCATATAAAGCACACTGCAGGACATTTCCCAAGCCCTGCAAGCATTGACACCGTACTGATATTGTGATTGAGTTTTCCAAATCCATTCCATGATTCTACAAATATAGCTACTTAAGGATCATGGAGAGCATGCTAAAGTCAATGATTCACATGAGCATGGGTCAAATGGCTACACTTCATTTACAATGAATTATTTCTTTGAGCAGAAGCATATTTGTGGAATACTGTGATGATGAATAAGGCATTCTATAGCCCCCACAGGTGGAAATTTGGCAGAAGTCTATGGAAGAGAGGGTAAATCAGTATTTAGAGTCAGATTTTTTTGCAATAAATACAAAATGCTGCCCCTTCAATGATAAAAATGGTCCAATGTTATCAACCTGCCACCAGGAATTAGGATGATCATCCTGGGAATTGACATGTCAGGAACTGAGTGTTGGTCTCAATTAATAAAAGATTGAGAAATCAGAAGTGGCTGTAGCTAGGTAAGCCTTTGTGAGTGGAAGTCCATGTTGCTGAGCTCATGCATAACCCACACCCCTACTAACATAAATTATTTTTTCATGAGCCCATTCTACAATGGCAATAGTGGCTGAAAAAAAGAGGTTGGATGGGCAAGAGGACAGAGTGGTGAGGTGTGGGTTTTACTTACTCCTCTAGGGCAGCTGGTAAATAGTCAGGAACTGTGTGGGATGGACACTGCAGAGGAATCTGAGTTTGGACACACACCATACAACAGTCATAAGCATGTACAGCAGCTAATATCAGTGAAATGTGTAATTTCTAGTAGCTCAGGGTCCCATACCCTGGCCTGTCAGGCACAACAGACTTTTTGTGGCTGGTATCCTGAGAGAGGAGGAGCTGTCAGTGCTGGTAACCAGGAGGAAGAACTGCAGTTGAAAACCTGAATAAAAACTCAGAGTGCTGAACAAAAACTCCAACCATAGATAAACTGAGACCAGGCACCAGAGAATCTGGGAGCAGTCAGCCCAGCAGAGAGGAGACAGGGCTAGCAAAAACACCAAAAAAAAAGCAGAAACAAAAGCAAAACAATCAAACAAACAAAAGAAATGGAAACTTTTGGAGTTGGGGGTGAACATAATATGGAGAAAGGCTGAGCTCAAACAGAATCAGGCACATATGAAAACCCAGAGGGCCCAAGCCCTTCTCTGAAATACCAGTTTTTCTGACTTCTTGATTAGTCCTCAATTGCTCTCCAACTCCTTGTCTTTTTGCATTTCAATATCCCATCAGAACTGCAAGGATGGAACTAAAGTGTATTTCTTTAAACAGTCTATACTGGGTTCATCTTTTTCTTTTTTTTTATCTTTCTCTCTCTCTTTAATTTTAAATAACTATTCTAAGTAGCCAATTACAGAAAGCCTCAAAGACTTGCAATTTGGGCCCAGGCAAGAGCAGAGCTAAGATAACTATGAGAGACAAATCAATAAGTCTACTGGGGAAGAAAATTCACTAAAGCCCATAACTTCCCCATGAAACAGGGGATGTGTCCCAGCCACAGTGGCAGTCCTCCTCTGGGGAACTCTAACCCCAGGGGCTGGAATTCAGAAAACAACTTCAGTCAGCCATGCCCCCAACAGGGTCAAGGTCATCAGGAGAACTAAAGGCTCCATACATCCTTACACTGGTGGGGGACTGTGGGCTGACAAGTGCCACCTGCAGGACAAGATAGGAAAAGCAAAGAATTTAAAGGCCTCACAGGAGAGTCTCATTCTCAGAGAAGTTCCATACCATTCTTCTGAGACCTGGGCCTCTCTGGACTGGGAAAATCTGACTGCAGTTGATCATATCTGAAGAGATCCTCACACAGAAAGGCTACATAGAGTCAGGGAAAGAAACAGAAAAATAAGAGGCAAAATGTCTGATCAACTAAACAGAACTTAAGTTGGAGGCCTAGAATAAGCTGAATTGAATACCAAAAGTTAGGGAACAGAGCCAACTAACAAGAAAACCTTAGGTAAAAGAGTGAAAATAAGCTCCAGAATAAACTAATCAAGAAAGTCAGATGCCTAGACAGCTTAAGATAATAAACCATACTTGGAAAACAAAAATATGGACTACTAAAAGGAACAAACTAATATTTCAACTGAGACACAGGAATCGAATCAATTATTGCTAAGCCTATTCAATGAACTGAAGGAGGAACTAATTAAAGATGTTCAAATGAATCTCATGAATCAATTCAAAAATCAAGTCAATGAACTGAGGGACGATATAGAAAAGAGATGAAGGATATAAGGAAGACACTGGATGAATGTTCTAGTTTGCCAATGCTGCTGGAATGCAAAATACCAGAGATGAATTGGCTTTTATAAAAAGGGGGTTTATTTGGTTACACAGTTACAGTCTTAAGGCCATAAAGTGTCCAAGGTAACACATCAGCAATCAGGTACCATCACTGGAGGATGGCCAATTGTGTCCAGAAAACCTCTGTTAGCTGGGAAGGCATGTGGCTGGCATTTGTTCCAAAGTTCTGGTTTCAAAATGGCTTTCTCACAGAACTTTCCTCTCTAGGCTTCAGTTCCTCAAAAATGTCACTCTTAGTTGTTTTTGAGGTGTTTGTCCTCTCTTAGTTTCTCTGGAGCAAGAGTCTGCTTTCAAGGGCCATCTTAAAATTGTCTCTCATCTGCATTTACTCTTTTAGCTTCTGTGAATTCTTCAAAGTTTCCCTCTTGGCTGTAGCAAGCTTTTTCCTTCTGTCTGAGCTTATATTGTGTTCCAGTGAACTAACTCAGACACACCCTGAATGGGTGGGTTCACACCTCCATGGAAATTATCCAATCAGTGTCATCACCCACAGTTGGTTGGTTCACAGCATCTCCATAGAAACACTCAAAGAATTGCAATCTAATCAACACTGATACGTCTGCCCACACAAGATTACATCAAAAATAATGGTGTTTTGGGGGACATAATAATTCAAACCATACAGAAGAATTCATAACTTGAAGAAAACAAATGGCAGAACTTATGGGCATGATGGGAAAAATGGAGAAGATGAAAAAGACAATGGAGGGATACACCAGTAGATTTGAACAGCCAGAAGAAAGGAACACTGGATTGGAAGAGCAGACATTTGAATTAATGCAAACAAAAGAACACATGGTGAAAAGAATGGAAATATATGAGTAGGGATTTAGGAAGCTGAGTGACACCATGTAAAGCATGAATATACAAGGTATAGGTGCCCCAGCAGGAGAAGAGAGGAGAAAAGTGGCAGAATGTATAGTAGAAGAACTATTCACTGAAAATTTCTTAACTCTTATGAAAGACAGAAAATTACATATTCAAGAAGGACAGAGTAACCCAAATAGCATAGATCTCAATAGACCTATTCTAAGACACTTACTGATTATATTGTCCAATTTCAGAGACAGAGAATTCTGAAAGCAGCAAGAGAAAAGTAAACCATCACATACAGGGAAGCTTGATAAGACTATGTACAGATTTCTCCACAGAAATCATGGAGTCAAAAAGACTGTGGTATTTAAGATACTGAAAGAGAAATTCCAACCAATAATTCTATATCCAGCAAAACTGTTCTCCAAAAATTAGGGAGAAATTAAAATATTTTCAAACAGAAACTGAGGGAGTTTGTGAATAAGAGACTGGCACTACAAGAAATACTAAAGGGAGTGCTGCACACTGATAGGAAAAGAGAGGAGAGAGAGGTTTGGAGATCAGTGTAGAAATGAAGATTATCAGGAAGGGTAAAAGGAGAGAGAGGAAAACTAAAGCAACATATAAAATTCAAAAGACAAAATGGTAGAATAAAGTACTGTCCTCACAGTAATAACAGTAAATATTAATGGATTAAACTCCTAATAAAAAGACAGAGACTGGCAAAACAAAACAAAACAAAACAAAACAGGACCTATCTATAAGCTGTCTACAAGAAACTCACATTAGACAAAGAACAAAATAGTCTGAAAGTAAAAGGTTGGAAAAAGATATTTCATGCAAAATGCAACCAGAAAAAAAGGAGTATCTATATTAATATGAGACAAATTAGACTTCAAAAGAGAAACAATTAAAAGAGAAAAAGAAGGGCACTATATATTAATAAAAGGGTTAATTCATTAAGAAAACATAACAGTCATAAATATTTATGAACCAAGCCAGAGTGACCTAAAACTCATGAGGCAAACACTGAGAACACTGAAAGAAGCAGATACCTCTACAATAATAGTTTGAGACTTCAATACAGAGTTCTCATCAATGGATAAATCATCTAGGCAGAGGATTAACAAGGAAAAGGAGATGCTGAATTCTACAATAAATGAACTAGAGTTGAGAGACATTTATAGAACACTATACCCCACAACAGCAGGATACACATTTTTCTCAAGTGCTCATGGAACTTTCACTAAGATAGACCACATGTTGGGTCACAAAGAAAGTCTCAACAAATTTACAAATATAGATATTATAAAAATCACTTTCTCAGATCATAATGGAATGAAGTTCAAAATAAATAAGAATATCATAAAATATACACATATATGGACACTAAACAACACACTCTTAGAAAACCAGTGGGTAAAATAAGAAATTACTAGAGAAATTAGTAAATACCTTGAGGCAATTGACAATGAAAACACAATATATCAAAACTTATGGGACACAGCAAAGGTGGGGCTGAGAGGGAAATTCATTGCCATAAATGCCCTTAGAGAAAGAGAAGAGAAGGCAAAAATTGAGGAATTAACAGTCCATCTGGAGGAACTGGAGAAACAGCAGCAAACTTACCCCAAATCAAACAGAAGGGAAGAAATAAAGACTAGGGCAGAAATAAATGAAACTGAGAATAGGAAAACAATAGATAGAATCCACAAAACCAGAAGCTGGTTTTTCAAGAAAATCAACAAAACTGATGGACCCCTAGTGAGGTATGCCCATTTGAATGTAGTATATCCCCCAAAAGCCATTATCTTTGATGTAATCTGGTGTGGGCAGATGTATTAGTGTTGATTAGATTGTAATTCATTGATTGAATGTTTCCATGGAGATGTGACCCAACCAATTGTAGGTGATAACTCTGATTAGATAATTTTCATGGAGGTGTGGCCCCACCCATTAAGTGTGGGCCTTGATTAGTTTACCAAAGCACTAGATAAACTCAGATAGAAGGAGCAAGCTTGCTACAGCCAAGAGGGACACCTTGAAGAATGCACAGGAGCAGAAAGAGGAGACAAATGTTACAGAGACATTTTGGAGATGGCCTTGGGAAGCAGACTTTTTTACTTCAGAGAACCTAAGAGAGGACAAATGCCCTAAGAGCAACTAAGAGTGACACTTTTGAGGAGATGCAGCCTAGAGAGGAACATCCTAGTAGAAAGCCATTTTGAAACAAGAACACTGGAGCAGTCACCAGCTATGTGGCTTCCCAGCTAACAGAGGTTTTCCAGATGCCACTGGCCATCCTCCAGTGAATGTACCCAGTTGTTGATGCTTTATCTTGGGCCCTTCATGCCCTTAAGACTGTAATTTTGTAACCAAATAAACACCCTTTATAAATTTGATCCATTTCTGCTGTTTTGCAAAAAGGCAGCACTAGCAAACTGGAACAGATTTTGGTACCACAGAAGTGGGGTGCCGCTGTGTTTGCAAATACCAAACATGTTGGAATGGCTTTTTAAATGGATAAGGGTAAGATTCTGGAATAAATGTGAGAAGCTTGATAGAAAAGGCCTAAATTGCTTTGAAGAGACTGTTAGTAGAAATATGAACTCTAAAGATATTTCCAATGAGGCCTTGAAAAGATATGTTGAATGTGTCACTGTAAGCTGGAAGGAAGGCAATTCTTGTTTTAAAGTAACAGAGAATTTGGCAAAATTGAGTCTTGGTGTTAGATGGAAGGAAGAATTTGTGACAAGCTCTGATACTTGGCTGTTGAGATTTGAAATAAAAGTTGAAGATACAGCATGACTTCTCCTTACAGCTTATAGTAAAATGTGACAGGACAGAGATAAGCCAAGAAATAAACTCTTGGGCACAAAGAAACCAGAAACTGATACTTTGAAAAATTCCAGGCTCCCAGAAAATGAGACCCCAGAGTTTATACCCCCACATGAGGATTTGACAAAACATGGAATCTGACCACCATTTTGGTACAAGCCAGGATTGGAAATTGAGTTATCCAGAAAGGATTTGTGGAAAGGCCTATTGTCTGATGGTTTTGACCCCTGTGTGATTCATGCCAAGCCAACAAGAGTTTTACAGTGTCTAATTAGATGGAGACACTGCTGATCTGAACTGGAGAAGGGACAAATGGAAAGAAATATTTCTTCAAAGACAGAGCCATGGAGATTTAGTTCTGGAATCAAGAGGTCTCAGGCTGGGAGAGTAGAGCAGCCCATGCACATGGAAAGTGTGAGTTTTTCCCAGAGGCAGAATATGGGTCTCTTCCTTTAATGCTCAGGAACAGTCTTGCTACCCCAGGTACCAGAGAGGGTGGAGCACATTCCCTGGATATTGAGGACAGCCTTGCTGCCACCCCATGGTTCAGAGAGGGGAGAGTCTGCCTCATTAAGGCAGAATCTTGGTAGCACCCTGATGTTTGAGGAGGGTGGGGCCAAGAAGAAGGTGTTCCGCCAGTGTGTGGATATGTTGGAGCACCAACCCCAGGATTTGGAGAGAAAAGGGCTGCCACATAAGCCTTTGAAAAGTGTGGGACTGCCACATTCTCAAGCCCCAAGGATATAATGTCATTCTGTGAATGACTATCAGACTGAAATCTAATGGCGTTTTCTCTGCAGGTTTTAGGAATTATTTTGGACCCTTAAACCCTATTTTCCTTGCTGTTTTTTCCTTATAGCAATGGGAATGTTTATCCTATGAATGTCCCTCCTTTATTATTGGAAGCAGATAACTTGTTCTAGGTTTCACAGTCCACAGCTAAGGGGAATTATGCCTTAGGACATATTGCACCTGTAACTGATTTTGATGGGATCCTGTTCTTAACTATTGTTACTGAAATGATTTAAGTTTTTGTGATATTGTGATGGGATGAATGTATTTCATATATGGAAAGATCATGTCTTATTGTGGTCCAGGTTAGGGGATGTGCCAGTTTGAATGTATTATGTCCCCCAAAACACCATTATCTTTGATGCAGTCTTGTGTAGGAAGGCATATTAGTGTTGATTAGATGTAATTCTCTGATTGTTTCCATGGAGATGTGACCTACCCAACTGTAGATGATAATTCTGAGCAGATAATTTCCATGGAGTTGTGGCCCTTCCCATTCTGTGTGGGCCTTGATTAGTTTTCTAGAACACTCTATTAGCTCAGAAAGAAGGAGAAAGCTTGCTACAGCCAAGAGGGATACTTTGAAGAACACACAAGACCTGAGAGAGGAGCTGAAGCCTAGAGAGAAATTTTGGTGGTGGCCTTTTGTATTAATTAGGGTTCTTTAGGGAAACAGAGTCAATGAGAGGTGTTTCTGACTATCAAATTGTAAAAGTGATTCATGCAACCGTGGGTATGCATGAGTGCAAATTCTGTAGAGCAGTCAGCAAACTGTCAACTGCAGGGAAGATGTCAAATGAACTCCTCAGGAAACAAACTGGCAACTTTGATGAACTCAGGAAATGAACTGGGATCTTCAATGAATGTGTTTGATGAACTCCTTAGGAAATGAACCAGCAACTTTGATGAACTCCTCAGGAAATGCTTTGCTGGGCAGCCGAAGAAGTGAATGTCCTCTATCTGTCTTGCTTATAAGTCTTCAACTGATTAATTGGATTAAATCCAGGCAATTTCATTCTCTCATTGTGGAAGGCACACCCTTTGGTGAGTCATCAGTCACAGCTGCAGTCAATTGACTGATGATTTGATAAACCAGCCTGTTGGTTTATTAACCAGGCTTAAGCATCCTCACAGCAATTGTTTGGCCAGTGTTTGCTCAACCAGACAGCTGGGTACTATCACCTGGCCAAGCTGACACATGAACCTAACCTTCGCACCTCTGAAAGCAGACTTTTGCCCTGGAGAAGCTAAGAGAGAACAAACACCCCAAGAGCAACTAAGAGTGATGTTTTTGAGGAGATGCAGCCTCGAGTGGAACATCCTGAAAGAAAGCCAGTTTGAAACCGGAACTCTGGAGCACTGCCAGCCATGTACCTTCCCAGCCAACACAGGTTTTCCAGAGGTCATTGGCCATCTTCCAGTGAAGGTCCCCAATTGTTGATGCCTTATCTTGGACACTTTATGGCCTTAAGACAATAACTTTGTAACCAAATAAACCCCTTTTAAAAAAGCCAATCCATTTCTGGCATTTTGCATAATGACAGCATTGGCAAACCAGAACACTAGGCTAACAACAAATAAAAAAACTAAGAGAGTGGATACAAATAAATGCAATCAGAATTAGGAAAATACACATATCTACTGACACTGCAGAAATAAAGAGATAATGAGAAGATACTATGAGAAACTCTATGCTAATAAACTAGACAACTTTCACTAAATGAACAATTTCTTAGAAAGACATAAACAACCAACATTGACCCAAGAAGATATAGACAATTTCAACAAACCAATAACACGTAGAGATTCAGTCTCCAAAAATCTCCTTAAAGAGAAAAGCCTAGGACCAGATGGCTTCACATTTGAATTCTATCAAGGTTTAAAGAAAGAATTAATACCTATCCTGCTAAAACTGTGTTCATGGATTTTAAGACTAAATATAATTAAGATGTCAATTCTACCTAAACTGATTTATAGATTCAATGCAATGCCAATTAAAATCCCAACTGTTTACATTGCAGAATTAGAAAAAAACAATAACCAAATTGATATGGAAGGGCACGGTGCCCTGAGTAGCCAAAAATATCTTGAGAATGAGGACTGAAGTGGGGGGTCTCACACTACCTGAATTTGAAGTATATTTCAAAGGTAAAATGCTAAAACAGCATGGTACTGGCAGAAGAATAGATATACCAACAAATGGAATTGAATTGATTGTTCAGAAATAGACTCTTGCATCTATGGACAATTGATTTTTGATAAGGCAGTCAAGTCAAAGCAATTGGAACAGAAGAGCCTCTTCAATAAATCATGTTTGGAGAATTGGCTATCCATTTCCAAAGAAAGAAAGAAAACCCCCATCTCACACCTTACACAAAAATTAACTGAAAATGGACCAAAGACCTAAACATTAGTGCTAAGACTGCAAGACTCTTAGAGAAAATGTAGGGCAATTTCTTAAAGATCTTGTGATAAAAAGTGGTTTCCTAGACCTTACACCCAAAGTGTGAACAATCAAAAAACAAATAGAGCAATGGGATCCCCTCAAAGTTAAACACTTTTGTACCTCAAAGGTCTTTGTCAGAAAGGTAAAAAGACAGCCTATACAATAGGAGTCAATATTTGGAAACCACATATTAGATAAGCATTTAATATCCTGAATACATAGAGGGATCCTATAACTCAACAACAGAAAGACAAAAAAACTAATTAAAAAATGGGCAAAAGACATGGACAGACAATTTTCTGAAGAGGAAATACAAATTGCTCAAAAACATATGAAAAACACGCTCAACTTCACTGGCTATTAGGGAAATGCAAATCAAAACCACAATGAGATATCATCTCAAACCTACCAGAATGACCATTATCCAAAAAACAGAAAATTACAAGTGCTGGAGAGGATATGGAGAAAGAAGTACGCTTATTCACTGTTGGTGGTAATGTAGAATGGTGTAACCACTCCGGAAGGCAGTGTGGGAGTTTCTCAGGAAGCTAAGTATAGATTTGCCATATGACCCAGTGTGCCAGTTCATATATATTGTATCCCCCAGTTAAAGCCATATTCTTTAATGCAAACTTGTAGGGGTAGACATATAAGTGTTGATTATGTTGGAACCTTTGGATTTGCTTCTTTCCATAGAGACCTGTGTCACCCAACTATAGGTGATAACTCTGATTAAATAATTTCTGTTGGGGATGCTTGCACCTTCAGGGATGCTGGAAGCACAACATGGCCGCTAGAGCTAAGAATAACCTTGAATAGCGTCAGCCTTCTTTACAGAAGTAGTAGTTCGCGCCAAGAGTTTGTGTCTAAACAAGTAGCCGCCCATCTACCATCCACCCCAGCAACAGCTGCCACCAACCCCAGACCGCCACCTGTCCCTATTAGCCACCCCCTCTCCCTCCAGGGCATATATACCCTGCCTTTTCAATAAAGTTTTGCAGCTTGATCAGGATACTTGTCTTGCTGTCATTCTTCGTGTCTCTTGTCCCATACCATTCCTCCCTCACAGGTATCAGAGCCTCCATTGATTGTCCCGCAGGCCGGGACAACTGGCGCCCAATGTGGGGCTCGAGCCTTGTGAGGGATGGAACGCCGCACCAGGAGAGGCCTCTCACACCCACCGTGACCAGGATCACCGCGAAGGGACTCGCTCGGGAGATAGATCCACTCAACGATTGATCAGTGTCGGCGAAAGAAGAAAAAAGAAAGAAGAAAAGGTAAGCCCCCACCCCCACCATGGGACAAGCAACTTCCCAGCACCAATTATATATTAGTCAGGTCAAAGAATCACTCAAGGCACGAGGAACTAGAGTTAAGAAAAAAGATCTCACACACTTTTTTGATTTCCTACTAAAAACTTGCCCCTGGTTCCCTCAGGAAGGTACTATTGATCACCAATGCTGGCAGCGGGTCAGAGATTGTCTAAAAGACTACTTCCGAACCTTCGGTCCTGAAAGGGTTCCTGTCACTACTTTTACCTACTGGAACCTGATTGATGAAATCCTCAAGGTCCATTCTCTGGCCCCAGATATTCAAAAACTCTGTAAACAAGGGGAAGAAGCACTAAGGGAGCACTCTCACCCCGCTTCAGAAACCAATTCAGTAATTATTAACATGTCTGATGTGCCTCTAAACGATGACCCAATAAAAAGTAGACCAAACACCCCTATCAGTCAGGTCTGTCCGCTAGCCAATCAGTATAAGGTTGAAACAAAGTCTGAAAACTTACCTTCTGTAGAGGATAATCCCCTTCCTCCGTTTCGGCCACCTCCTTATGCGCCTGGTCTTTCAGAGCCAAATCTTCAACCATGTCCTCAATTTTATCCAGTTACATCCCTGCCTCAGTTCCACGCTTTAGAAGAAGCCGCGGAAAATCTCTGGCTATGCGCCGATCATTTCAAAGAGGCCTTCAATCAGGAGCGCCTGCGGGCTGCCACTTTGCTTGCTGACCTCCGGTCGCCCACTCAAAGTATTACAGCCCTTGCACTCCCAGAAAACGTCCCCTCATCACGTCCCCATTGCACCCACCACACCTACGCCTTTCCAGTCACACGTAGTCGAGCCCAACCCCCATCCACTAGAGCTCAAGATGGCGCTGCTGAATCCCAAAATGGCGGCGAGTCCACAAATGGCGACTCCAGCAGTGAAAGTGAGGAAGATAATAAGTCAGAAGCCCGTAACTCTAGCGAAGAAGAACAGGAAGAAGCTAGTACCACCTCCATAGCTAAATATAAAAAACTCAGTTTAAAACACTTAGAAAAATTAAAGAAGGCAGTGAATGATTATGGCGCTACCGCCCCCTTCACGCTTGCCTTATTGGAAAACCTCAGCGAAAAGGAACTTATTCCTAATGATTGGTCACACCTAGCCAAAGCCGCCCTGTCTGGCGGCGATTTCCTATTATGGAAGTCAGACTATGAGGAGCATTGCAAAAAATATGCCATATGCAATGCTCGAAAAACTACTTCTAAAACCTGGACATTAAACAAATTTTTAGGTCAAAGCCCCTATCATCAAAATAATAAGCAAGCTCAATTCCCTCCAGGTCTTCTTGCACAAGTACAAACGGCCGCGCTAGG